>WELA01008857.1:29768-68137 GCA_009602735.1 Mesotaenium endlicherianum | reverse complement strand
GGATGCCATCGATGAATACCACCACAAATCTGTCCAACATGGGCTGAAATATGGTGTTCATCATAGTCATGAAAGTTGCTGGCGCGTTGGTGAGTCCAAATGGCAGGACCATGAACTCAAAATGTCCATATCTTGTCCTAAATGCCGTCTTCTCTATGTCCTGTTCTGCGATGCGAATCTGGTCGTAGCCGCTCCGTAAGTCAATCTTCGTGAAGTACTTGGCTCCAACCAGCCGGTCCATGAGCTCATCCATGCGCGGCAGCGGGTATCGATTCTTGATGGTGATCTTGTTGAGGGCGCGATAGTCCACACACATCCTCAAGGTACCATCTTTCTTCTTGACAAATAGCACCGGGGCTCCAAATGGCGACTTGCTAGGTCGAATGAAGCCATGCTCCAGTAGCTCCTTGATTTGCTTCTTGACTTCGTCTAGCTCCGTGTATGACATTTTGAACGTAGGCCGAGAGATGGGCTTGCTTCCGGGCTCCAACTCTATCTTGTGGTCTACGAATCTTTTGGGGGGTAGGCCCTTGGGCAATTCCGGGGAGAACACTTCTTTGTAGTCCTCAAAGACTTCTTGTATCTCCTTGGGAACGGGGCTGCCTTCTTGACTCTCGATGTCTTTCTTGATGTCTTTTGGCGTGATCAAGGCCAAAAGAAGCTCGTGTCCCTTCCTCACAAGTCTCTTGAGTTGGAGGGCGGACAATAGTATCTCGTGTGCCGGCTTCTGGATGTCTTGGGTCTGGATATTCTGGATTGCGCGCAAAATACAGATTCTTGAAGTGATGTCATTCTTGATCTTGATAGTACCGGTCCTCCAATCAACTTGGGGGTTGTGCTTGGTCAACCAAGGCGTCCCTAGGATGACGTCGTACTTGCCCAATTGCATGGGGGAGAACACTACTCTATCCTTGAAGGACTTGATAGAGAGTGCCAAGGGGTACGTCTTCTTGGAAGGGGTAGTATAGGAGAATCCATCGGGCATCATAATCTCCTCGTCGTGGTCAAGAGTTCGCATAGTAATACCGTGCTTGGTGGCAAAATCTGCAGCAATGAAGTTGCCTTGAGCTCCGCTATCCACCAAGATGTGGACCTTCTCTCCTCCAAGGTAACCTCTCAAACTCATTGGGGCTGGAACGTCGTCTTCAACGGGGGTCTCCACCTCACTTGGCGTGTTGCCTTCTCGTGAAGTGGGTCTTGGGGTGGTAGGCTCCTGGCCTACCGGCGCTGTCCGTTTTTTGACAACTTTTTGGGGCATGAAAGTGCACGATGGCCCTTTTCCTTGCAATAGAAGCATAGTCCAGCCGTCATGAGAGCTTCTTTTTCAGCCGGGGAGAGTCTTGCTTTCACTCCTTGCTGGTTTCTTGCATCATAAGTGTCATTGGAGGGTCTTCCACTCTTCCGGGCAGCCGCGGGGTCCCTTTTAATAACTCCGATTTCCATGGGTGTGGGTCCAGATTCGGATGTGGAAGGGGCTGCGTACACCCGCGTCGTCGGTACCCGTGAAGATGAAGGCACGGAGTGCTTGAAATCCAAGGTATCCACCTTTTGGGCCACTTCAATGATCTTTGAGAAGTCCGTCAAGTCGCGTAACTCCACTTCCTTTGCCACCTTGGGTTTGAGGCCAAAGATGTAACGGTCAATCTTCTCCTCGAGAGACATGTTGGGGATCTCAAGAGTGAGGGCGTGAAATCTGGATGTATACTCTTGAACGGACGTCGTTTGCTTGAGATGGTGGAGCTTTCCTCGGGCAATCTTCTCCGCATTGATGGGCATGAATTGCTTCTTGAGGGCCTCACGAAAATCTGCCCATCTTGCATATGATGGTGGGGGCTCTTGGCCGAGCATGGGGTGCGCCATAGCTTGATATATAGCCGCTTGATAGTTACGCCACCATGATGTTGCTGCTCCTCTAAGTAAGGTAACGGCAAAGGGAACGTAGTCCTCCTCGGGTACTTCAAGGAACGCGAGGTACGTCTCCACTTGGTAGAGCCATAAATTCAGGTTGGCACCTTTCCCGGGGTTGAAAGTGTCGGGTTTGCCGGGCTTGATGAGTTTCCTTGCTCTCGTTGGCTCTTGTGGAGGCGCTTGAGCCGGGGCTGGATTTTGAGCATTGCTCGCAATAGGGGCAACCATGGCAGCCATAGCTTCTCTTGACGCTTGCACGGTTGCTTCATAGGTGGCCAAGCCCACTTGGTTGTGGACGGTCATTAGGAAGGCTGCCCACTCATTTGCGGGAACTCCTTGTGGTGGGGTCAACTTTGCTATAGCGGCTGCCACGGGATTTGACGGTGCTCCTCCTTGTGGTGCTTCTTGTTGTTGCAGATTTCCTTGAGTAGGCTCTCCCATCGACGCTGGAGGAGGGTGTGCTCCTCCTTGTGGTGCTTCTTGTTGTTGCAGATTTTCTTGAGTGGGCTCTCCCATCGGCGCTGGAGGAGGGTGTCTTGGAGAGGAAGGGCTTCCTTCGAAAGCTTGCTGTTGGTCTTGAGGATCGGCCATCTTCTTGTGCTACCAAAGTGCCTAGCTCCGATACCACTGTAGTGAAACAGATAGATAAAGTACTTAGTAAAACAGAATACTTTATCTATTCAAGACAAGGATCTTTGAACACAAGTGGTAGCTTCTTGAAAGAGAGATGGCTTCTTGAAAGTTAATATATTTCTGGATTTTGGCAAGTACAAGAGTGATTCTGGAATGTCTTTCTATGTTCTAGCTCTTGTTTATATACTTACTAAACAAGTAATTTCTAGGAAGGTGTATGTTGATGTGTTGGCACCCAACACATCCCAAAACTTGCCACCTCTTTCTAGAATAATGTACACATGTCCTTTTGACCTAAAAATGGCACATTTGACTTTTGCCACGTGGAGTTCTTCTAGGTCTTTCCTCTAACTTCAAAAATGCCTTAGAAGGTTCAAAGGACATGAACCAAGTTACTAGAGTACCTATTCACACTTGAATCCACACAATACTACTCCAAATATATTTGAAAACATGAAAATATATGCAAACTAATATATAATAACTCAAATCACTACAAATACGGTGCACAAGTTAGCACACCTGGCCCCTCGTACAGTATCCCCAACAGCTGCCCTTTTGCGAAAAGCAACCTTCCGTCTGCTAGACAGGCCCTACCAGACAAAAATGCCAATAGTTCCCAGCAAGGTTAAAGAAATCATGGAATTTTTTGCTTACCCAATAGCACCTCCACGCAGCCTAATCAAAGCGGTGACGTTACTCTTTATGTACCACGCGTTTCTCCGCTGGTCGGATTTGAACCAGATCACACTCTCTGATATGGTCATTCAGGGCCACCCACACATAGAAGCAGTCTTACTCAAGCTGCCCAAGGCTAAGAACGACCAAAGCAGCCTGGGCACATTTGCCACCTTGTTTCCTACTGGGGGCACTGGGTGCCCAGTAGCCATGCTACACCGCCTCTTTGAGCAGGTGCCAGGCTACGTGGACGACAACAGCCTGGTGCAAGGTTTGGACAAGAATTAGCAGCTGATGGGCGTCGCCCTTAGCTACGCACAAGTACGCAGCTCGTGCCTAGAATGTTTCCAGGCGGTCGGCATCCCTATGCAAGAGTGTGGAACTTACTTCCTTCGCAAAGGGGCTGCCACCGCGGCAGCCAACGTCGGGGTAGCAAGAAGAGTATTCAAAGAGCTGGGCCGTTGGCGGTTGGAGCAGGCTAAAGCGACTTACATAGTTCAGTTACCAGCTTCTCTAGGCCAGGCTGCCAGAGACCTAGACTTAGGGAATTCAGCAACAACTGTGAACTACTCACAGCAGCAGATCTCAGCAGCATTTAAGAAAAAGTGACGGGTTTAAATTCTCCTCCTGTATTCTTCGTCATACACACACATATTCCACATTGTATGCTGTTGCATTGCCTGTTTACTTGCAATAACAATATTATTGCCTAGAGTAAGTGTAAGCTATATCAAATCTTCTGAATAATAACGGATGTTCTAAAAAATCATGGACGCCAAGTCTCGGATGTTTTCAAAATCCAAACTTTTGGTCGAGTCCTGGGGCTTGGTTGAGAGTCGAGAACCTCAAAATATCGACAACTGGAACTTGGGTTTCCTACGATTAGAGCTCCTAGGAAGGACCTGATGATTATTATGCACGCTACGAAACATCTTGATCTGTGACAAACTTTAATGTTGTTTTCGTTATATTTTCAGGTCTTGCTCATTAATCATTTTACAATGCATGTCTGACTGTAGAACTGAACAGAGTATTACGTCGACCTTGGGGTGCTAAATGGCTCCGCCTTCAAAATTCTTTTGATTGTTTTTGAGACAAACCGCAGGTCATCCGCATCCTTCAATTGATTCTATTTGTTCTTATCCGTGTCGTGCCTTACAGTGTCGGACCCCTGGCGCGTGCGTGGCTTCTCAGCACGTGTACCTTCGACTTGGTTGACGTGTCGGTGTGTCGCTGCACGTGGGGATCGACCGGGTTGATCGTCCCTTGCACGTGTGTCGGTGACAGACTGGTTGGGGTTTGACCCATTCCTGGTCTTCCTGCACTTGCATCATGCGGTGAGGCATCCCACACTCAGTGCTTCCCATGTTCAACCAATTCCTCATCCACACTTAGTAGAAATTTTGAAAAGATAGCTTATCTTCAATTTCCCTTACAAGGACAGAAGCGTCTTACTTCCACACAGGCTTTCGCCCAAGTTGAGGGTTTACAGAATGAACAAGTTTGTAGTTTGCAGAAATCACGTCTAAGCAGCTTAACAGGCAATGTCAACTTCGGAGAAAAAAAATCGCCCTTCAATTCTTTCTCTTAACTTCCACGAGTCACAGCTTACAGAACTCTGAACTGCACATCTATGCTAGCCTGGTCTGAGCTCTTCGCTCAACACCGCGCCTTAACAGCTCTTCACTGCTTGGCTGGGCTCACTCAGTTCTTCACTGAGAGCTTTTGCTTGTTGATACTACTCTTGCTATAAGCAATTCGACAATGGAGACTTCTGAGAACTTGGAAATTGAAATGAATCGACTTACCAAATAGGCGATTAACAATTAATGAAGATCTTTATATCAGCAAGTAATCTTTATGGTATTTTTTGTTAACTGGTTAAACGGCAAAGGACAATACACTAGCAATAAATAATACTCGTAAGTCAAATGCGAGTAAACCAGCATCAATAATGCAATCAGTAACACTCATACATAAGCAAGGTTGGAAGACAGTGCGTATCAATGGCTTCTCGCCTTGGATTCAAATCTCTCTCAGTAAGCTGTACAAGAGAGTTGGCCTCGTTTCCGAATGCCAAACTTGAGAGCAATGCTTAGCATATGTACAAATGAGTTTACTGTTCAACGGTCAATGCGATGGTACCGCCTACCCGGGAGTTAACCACGTTGGTAGGACCTCGGTTAACCAAATCCACCGCCATCTCCTATCATCCCGAATCGCCATCCATCATAGGAATGTCATCTGGCCATTCATCTAGCATACCACACTTAGATGCATATCGAGGCAGTTCGCTGCTACCGAGTACGGAAGTCAGCTGGCTGTCAAAGAATGTGTCAGCAAGCTGACTTAAGCTGACTTCAGCCTGCTGCTTCCGGCTGAGTCATTAAACTGATATTAAATATAAAGTGAAGCAGACTGATTATTAAATAGAGTTCAACAGGCTGAACTTATTTAATTGTTATATTTAAATGAATATTATATCAACCAATATATTGATTCATTATAATCCCTCCAACTTAACATGTTGTCGCCTCGACAACAATGACACAGGAGACATGGATTTCCCTCACTGAAATTAGTGATCCCTCTCCCATACAGCGTGCTGTGCCCTTGGCCCTCTGCCCTTAAGAGGGAGATGCCCCTGGGGCCCTATGGCAAGGAGAGTCAGACCTCCTCCTCTCTTGGGGTCTCCTGAAGCCTGTCAGAGAGGGAGGCTCCGCGTAGGGACCCTGCGGAGAACGCAGTAACTGTGCGGTTTCCTCCTGCACAGTCTGAAACTGAATGGAGGCAGCCTTCTCCTGGGCAGCCCTCAAACTGACTGGTACATATACCGGCATTCCAGAAGGATGTTGCATGACATGAGCTAAGGGTACATGCGAGGAAGATGCCGGCAGGCCTCTGGCTATTTCTCTAGCAGCCCTCCTGTCTGCCCTGTCTGACTGGGTCTCCGTGCCTGGAGATGTGCTCTGTCCTATGGCAGTTCCCAGCCAAGTGATATCCTCCTCTTCAGCGAGCTGCTGCAGGGCCAACTCAGTCTTCTCCCTTACAGGGAATGTGGCAGGTGTCAGGATCACGGCGGGGCTAGTGTCCTCCTCCTCGCCTTCCTCCTCTTCTTCCTCTGACCCCTCCTCCTCTCCGTCCCCGGGTTCCTCTGAGACCGCTGGGGTCTCTTTTGTCAGCTGCTCCAGCTCCTCCCGAGGAAAAGAATATCCCACTGACCTTCCCCTTTTGGGTGATGGTGGGGGCTGCCGAGTCCGGACCGCATACAAGTCCTTTTCCCCCTGCTTGCTTGCCCATTTGGCATAAGCGTGCTTCCCTTTAGAGAATGACTCTCGGGCCCTGATCCTGTCCCCTTGCATTGCTTGGCTCATGCAGTCTCTTACTCCATCCAATCTTGGGTCCCAAGCCGCAATATGAGGGGGCAATACTATATTCCCCTTTAGGTCTATTAGGAAATCCTCATCCGTTGCCTTGTCGTTCTGCTGGTCCCTCATATTGATGGTCATCCACCGCCAATCGGTGGGCTTCTGAAAGAAGGCAGGGTCTGTCCTTTTCAAAGTACAAGGGTACCAGTGCCCTGCAAAGTCCAGCTGACTGGTTTCCCTGGCCAAGAATTCCCAGCTCCTTCTCTCCACCTCATTATACATGGCCTTGAACCTGTTATGGGGTGTGGAGTCCTTAAAGCTGTCCGCGTCCATGGAGATCATCCTGATGACCCTATCTTTTCCCCAGATATCGGGAATCAATACAGCCCCTGCTTCGTTCGCCTGGGCCATTGCCTTGGCCTCTCTGACCGTACATCCTACCATCCTGGCATAAACCTGATAGAGGAGCAGCCCTGTGCTGACCTCTATATACTTGTCAAAGTTTTCGGATGTCTCCCCTTCCTTCTGTAGGATGTCCTTCTGTGACTCGCTGCGACTTCTCTGAGCATACTTGAAGGCCTCCTCCAGTAGATCAAAGCCCTTGCCCAGCACTGTGTAGCGGTAGCTGCTGATTCTCCTCTGCTCTTCTTCAGCCTGCTGCTTTCGCCTCTCCTCAGCTTGCCTCTCCTCCTCTGCTTTCTTGGCCTCCTCTGCAGCTTTTCTGTCCAGTTCTTCCTGCCTCAATTTGGCCTGTTCCTCCTCCTCCTTCTTCTTCTGTGCCTCCCGCTGTTGTTGGAGTTGTTGTGATTCCCGAGCAGAGATGGAGGATGATTCGATGTTGCCACGGAATTGCAAGTATTCTGCATGTGCCTCTTCCGCTCTTCTCTTCCTATTAAGGTCTGACTTTTGAGTCATCCTGCTCACTCATCAACACAATGCAGTTAGTGAAGTCATGATATTTTGTCGCTACTGAGTGCCCTTGATGAAGAGGACGCGATAAGACGAGTTCCTAGTGTGAAATACCTGGTGTGAGTGAATATCAGGGTAAATTGAGTTTAGACAGAAAGTGAGTGTGAGCGCGGCTGATCCCAAGACAGAACACCACTCCCTCCAACTTAATTTTAAAGGTGGGCTGCCTGTCACAACTGTCACTAACTGTCACATTCTTCTCCAACTTATATGGAGACAGGACCTCCTGTCACCTGTCCCTGGCTACGGAAATGACAGTGAGGGAGGTGCCCCAGCCGCCCGAAGGTGGAACCATTTCAACGCCCCTTTGGCATTGGTCAGCTGATCTTTAAATTCCCAAGTGTCCCCAGAGGCATCGTAACCTTTCCAGCGGATGAGGTACTTCATGACATATTTAGACGATCGACGGACAGAGCGAGCGTCTAAAATCTCCTCGACCTCATATTCCTCAGCGTCACCCTCTCTGACAGCGGGGATCGGTCCCGGTTGGACAGGTAATCGACCGGTGAACAGTGTGTCACCTTTGATGTACGGTTCCAGGATAGAGACATTAAAGACTGGGTGACCCTTGTAGTCTGCTAACATATTCAATTTGTAAGCATTCTGACCGACACGGCGTACCACCGAATATGGACCGACCCAGACAAGACCAAGCTTTTTCTTGACCACACCAAGCAGGTACAGGTGCTGAGAATGCAGTTTGACGAAATTGCCCTTAGAAAATGTCAGCTCGCGACGGTGCTGATTAGCGTAATTTTGTTGATTTTCTTGGACTTTGTGCAAGTTTTGTTAGACTTCTGACAGGGTGTCCGCAAACTCCTGAATTAACTGGAGGGAGACCGGATTGTCAATCCCTTCAGGGTGAGTTAAAGACTCCCCTAGCACATCTAAAGGAGACTTAGGGACTCTACCCAGGCTGAGTTCAAAAGGAGTCTTGCCCGTTGACGCGTGCACCGCGCTGTTGACCGCAAACTGAATTTGAGGCAACATGTCATCCCAATTATCTTGTTTTTTGTTAATATATGCTCTCAGCACCTCCTGCAGAACTCGATTAGTTCTTTCAGTCTGCCCATCAGTCTGAGGGTGGTTTGCTGTGCTGAGCAGCTGTTTGACTCCCATTAACCCCATTAAAGCTCTCCAGAACTTAGAGGTGAATTTCGAGTCTCTGTCTGAGATGATATTAGAAGGGAGCCCATGTTGGCATACTACATGGTTGTAAAACTGTCTCGCTGTTTCGAGTGCAGTTACTTTGACAGTTGTGGGGATAAAAATAACCATTTTTGTCAGTTTATCCACGATTACCAGTATCGAATCATGCCCATTGGCAGTTCTTGGTAGTGTGACCACCCAGTCCATGGATATAGTTTCCCAGCATCCAGCTGGGATGGGAAGTGTTTGCAAGAGACCTCCTGGTGGTGTGTGCCTAGACTTATTTCTTTGACACTGATCACAGGACTTCACATATTTCAAGACCTCCCGGGGCAACCCCTCCCAATGATAATATTTTGCCAGTTTGCCAACAGTTTTGGCCTGCCCCAAATGCCCACCCAGTAAACTGTCATGCGCTTGACTCAGTAAGAGAGACCTTATTTCCAAATTATTAGGAATGACCAGCTTCAGCCTTCCTGAAGTGGTTTCAATCACCTACACCCCTGCTTTAAGCCGGTACCCGAGTGCAGTAGCACGACACACACGAGTAGTGGGGTTGGGCTCAAATGTTGGGTCAGAAAGGTAGGCTTTCCTAAGTTGTTCAAGGAAGGACCTTTCCACCCTTAGTGAAGTGAGTGCACACAGGACTTTATCTACAGCATGCTGACTAAAGTTCCTTTCTTGCAAGTCAGGTCTTCTAGAGAGTGCATCAGCAGGATTCAACTTCCCTGGTTTGTAGTCGATCTGGACTTGGAACTGCTCCAGCATCTGGCTCCAGCGGCTCTCTCTCCTTGACAGCTTGGACTTCTTCTGAAAGTGAGTCAGAGCTAGATGATCTGTAATCACCTTAAAAGCTTTACCATGTAAGTATGCTCTCCACCGTTTGAGCACATGAATGATAGCTAGCAGCTCTTGATCATGCACTGAGTAATTAATCTCTGCTGGATTAAATTTCATCGACTCGTATAATACAGGGTGCCACTCCTGACGTACCTTACCATCCTTTGTGGTTTTGTCAGCAGGCTGCAACAAAATAGCACCCATGGCAAAGTCAGAGGCATCAGTGACCACCTGCACCGGTTTGCTGGGGTCATACATGGCTAGCACTGGGGCAAAACAAAGGGCATCTTTAAGGGTTTGGAAGGCAGCCTGCTGCTCTTCACCCCACACATACCCTATGTCTTTCTAGGTAAGGTCAGTCAGTTTACTGGCCTTTGTGGAATAATTCTCAATAATCTCCTATAGTAGTTAGCCAACCCGAGGAAGGATCTAACTTCAGAGACAGACTGTGGTACTGGCCAGTCCCTTATGGTCTGGACTATCTTAGGATCCACACGGATGCCTTCTTTACTGACAACGAGGCCTAAGAATTTAATACTTTCCTTAAAGAAATCACACTTGCTCATTTTAGCATATAAGTGATTTCTTCTCAGAGTGTCCATGACTGTCTTTAAGTGTTCAGCGTGCTGAGCTTCATCTTTAGAGAAAATTAAAATATCATCCAGGAAAACTTGCACAAACTTATCCAAATAAGGTCTGAAAATGTCATTCATAGCACCCATGAAGGTCGCAGGAGCATTAGTCAGTCCAAATGGCATCACGTTGAACTCATAGTGTCCATAACGTGTGCGGAAGGCAGTCTTGTGTTCATCCCCCTCAGCAATTCTAATTTGATGATAACCACTCTTGAGATCTATCTTACTGAACACCTTAGCACCTGACAGGGTATCAAGCAAGTCCTCGATCCTGGGTAAAGCATACTTGTTCTCTACTGTAATTCTGTTCAGGGCTCTGTAATCCATACACATCCGCATACTGCCATCCTTTTTCTTAACAAATAGGATGGGTGCGCCGTAAGGTGGTTTACTGGGAGAAATATAACCATATTCCTCAAGCTCTGCAATCTGTGTTTTCAACTCCTCGCTCTCCAAATAAGACAAGCCGTAAGTGCGTTGCCATGGTGGCTGACTCCCAGGTAGTAAATCAATCCTATGATCTACTTCCCTCTTAGGTGGTAGTCCCGGAGGCATGTTAAAAACATCCGTGTACTGAGCAACAAGTTTTGCAGCAGTAGGGTGCTCCGGAGGGCTTATCTCTTTCTCAACCACTTCTTCAGGTTGAGGAGGTACCTCTCTTAGCAACAGACAGAACATTCTGTCTTCCTTCTGGTTCCAGCTTTTGACGAACTCCATTGCATTCAGCAACTTGCATCCTTCTGGAAGCCTCTTCTTTTCCTTCATTTGCCATCCACACAGGACAAGAGGAAGAGCACTGGTGGGTGCCAAGTCAGTCTGCCCATCGCTGGCTCCTCTCACTTTAACTGTACCTTTGATCCAACACACTTCAGCTTGATGTCTATTAAGCCAGGACCTGCCTAGCACGAGATCATAAAAGCCAGTGTTGAGTACCTCAAATGTAAGCGTTTCAGTTAGAACTGCAATGCCAGAACCTAACTGGACCTCAATAGGCTTGGTTATAACTCCTCCCGGGATACTTGAGGCATCTCCAAGGAATATTTTTCTATTCCCTTGGGTGACAGTAGGCAGCCTTAGCCGCTTAACTAAGTCCTTGTGGATAAAAGTATGTGACGCCCCTCCGTCAACAAATGCCCTCACCTTCCTACCTGCAATCATGCAATGCAGTAGGATAGGGGGGACTGTCTTTTCCTGACTTTCGCATTGTTCTCCTGACGTAGCAAAGAAATGTTGGACATCAGGTGGAACAAGAGCATCCAGAGTGTGCACTCTCTGGACGTCTATATTACTGATGGTCTCCTTTATCTGTTTGTCAGGCATGCATAGTGAATCCAGTTCAGCAGGACCCATAATACCTGCTACAAGGGCAGCTAGTGACGACTCACTATCTCTAGCATCCTTACAGTCAGTAGACTGGATTACTGCCTGTTGCTGTCTTTTAAAGGCTGGTCTTTTCTCTCGACCTTCGGAAGGTGCTTGACTGGACACTGTAATCTGTAGTGGCCCAATTGCTGACAATGGTAGCAAATGGACTTTGATGAGGCTCGTCTCGGCTTAGTCCTACCACCACCTCTTCCATAACCGCCTCGAGAGAAACCACCTCTACTTCTAGACTGTATAGCATAATATTCATACTCGTNTCTACCTCTAGACTGAATAGCATTGTACTCATACTCATATTCATCACCCTGATTATCCTCAGCCTGGTCTCCTTCAACTGCATTGTAGGAACCGTGGGGCTTTTTGACAATCTTAGACACCAAAGCGTTACTCTGGCGCTTGTGATTGAACTGCTGCTGATCCCAGGCATCAGCATCCTGGATCAAGTCAGCCAGTTTCTCATACTTTTTCTCAGCAAAATGACCAGAGACCTCGGATTTCAAGCCATACCTGAAGTATGCTATCCTATACCGCTCTGGCAAGTCTGGCTGTTTCATCATGTTCTCCTGGAACTTTTGAGCAAACTCAGCAACTGAAGTGGTCTGCTTCAGTGTTAAGGAGATCATCGCATAGATAGCTTTCTCCTGCTGGTTGATGACATCAAACTCCTCATGCAACTTCTCGACAAACTCTACCCACGTAGGGTCACCGAGTTGCCGAGCCTTACGTTCTCCTTTCCAGTACAGCCACCAGTCTGCGGCACTGCCTTTCAGTAGCGCACCAGTGTGCCTGACCTTCTCAAAATATTGCAGTTCTGGGCAGTTCTCCAGCCACTGCTCAACATCCGCGAGAAACTTGATCAGGTAATATTTCCTGTTTCCCTCAAGATCATAGTCCTGGGGAGGTTTAGGCTTACTAGGCCCTCTCCCACCACCACCAGTGGTTTGAGACCCCAGTTGGTCTCTGTCCCGCAATAGAGACATAATGATTCTTTTGTCCTCCTGTTGGGACTGATACATGGTCGCCATTTGCCACTGCATTTGAACGAACAATGCTCCCAAGTCTACACTCTGGGGTGGTAGTCCAGCAAATGCAGCAGCAGCATTGGCATCTACTCGCTGAGTAGTGTCCTCAACAGTCCCTCTCACTCCTGCAGCAGCAATTCCTGCCGCATTCAGTCGGTCACGTATTTGACCTAGGGGTACATTGAGTTGTACAGCAGGAGGTGGGATAAGAACATTGGCCCTGGATGCCATAAGTTCTTCAACCGTGCGCTCGTCAGCTGGCTGTCCTTCCCTCCTTTCTGTATCTTCAGTAGCCTTTGCTAATTGTTTAGCCTCTAATCTGGCTCTCTCCTCCTCAGCTTGCTGTGCTGCGACTGCGGCAATAGCAGCTGACTCATCTGCATCCTCTCTAGCTGCAGTATCTGCCACTGCTTCAGAATAGGTACGGGTTCCCGCTACATGGCTTTCCGCCTGGTTTTCGACATTCTCGTTATCCTGGTTCTCCATGTCTTGGGAGTTGCTAGTTTGAGACCTTGTCCTTACCATAGAAAGAAGAATGTGATAACAGTTTTGATACCACTGAAATGAATCGACTTACCAGATAGGCGATTAACAATTAATAAAGATCTTTATATCAGCAAGTAATCTTTATGGTATTTTCCGTTAACAGGCTAAACGGCAAAGGACAATACACTAGCAGTAAATAATACTCGTAAGTCAAATGCGAGTAAACCAGCATCAATAATGCAAACAGTAAAACTCATACATAAGCAAGGTTGGAAGACAGTGCGTATCAATGGCTTCTCGCCTTGGATTCAGATCTCTCTCAGTAAGCTGTACAAGAGAGTTGGCCTCGTTTCCAAATGCCGAACTTGAGAGCAATGCCTAGCATATGTACATGGAATGAGTTTACTGTACAACGGTCAGTGCGATGGCACGGCCTACCCGGGAGTTAACCACGTTGGTAGGACCTGGGTTAACCAAATCCACCGCCATCTCCCATCATCCCGAATCGCCATCCATCATAGGGATGTCATCTGGCCATTCATCTAGCATACCACACTTAGATGCATATCGAGGCAGTTCGCTGCTACCGAGTACGAAAGTCAGCTGGCTGTCAAAGAATGTGTCAGCAAGCTGACTTAAGCTGACTTCAGCCTGCTGCTTCCGGCTAAGTCATTAAACTGATATTAATTATACAGTGAAGCAGTCTGATTATTAACTAGAGTTCAGCAGGCTGAACTTATTTAATTGTTATATTTAAACTAATATTATATCAACCAATATACTGATTCATTACAGAAACTAACACAGCATTTACCATTTTAAGTGACCCTCGCACGGTGGTGGCTTTTGACTTAAATCTGTGCTAATCTCCTAACAGATTCTATTATGCAGCTCTTTATTTTCTACCAACGAGATCCTCTCTTGGGAACTCCTGAGGTCTAACCTTTCTATGATACACTTTAGGAAGAAATCTTCCAGCGTCGGTAGAAGCGTGGCGCCCTGGCTCTCCTATGGCCTTGGGAACTCCTTCTTCTTTGCGCTCCTTCTGCTTCTTTAGCTTCCTTCGACAACGATGCGGGCAAGAATGAGGCAGCTTTAGGCAGGGCTCGTGCCTTTCACAGGCACCACACATTATCCTCTCTTGAGATTGCCAGTGCTTAGCCACCGCGCTTAGCTTGCATGCCGTCCTTACCCGGCAGCTCTCTCACAGCTTAGAAGTTGTTATTCAGCATGCATGCATGCATGCATCGGAATTGTTGCGCGTGACCACTTAGCCTTCCAGCTGACAATCATGCCTATGTGGCTGGCTGGCAACGTTTAGGATCAACGTTCAGGCCGTGACCAGTCACCTAAGGGCCTAGCCGAGGCGGCAGACAACGCCCTTTGCAACATCCCTGCTATACTTGGCTTGGATAGCCGATTGATCAGTACCTTTCTTGGCACTTGCTAGCCTGGCTCGTTGCTGGTTCCATGTTCCTAGCCTTTCGGCTGACCACTCGGTCCACATCCCCATCCCGTCCTGGGTGTGGGTGTGACGTGTCGTGACCACTTTGACAGTGACAACGACTTCAACATGACCGCTGACTCGGTCCTCTGGTCGGTGAGTCAATGTTGACTTCCCGTACCTGGGCGGCCGTGACTTGCGCTGCGCGTGCGGCACCGTCAAGTTAACAATCGCGACAGTTGTCGTGCCTAACAGTGTTGGACCCCTGGCACGTGCGTGGCTTCTCAGCACGTGTGCCTTCGACTTGGTTGATGTGTCGGCTGCACGTGGGGATCGACCGGGTTGATCGTCCCTTGCACGTGTGTCGGTGACAGACTTGTTGGGGTTTGACCCATTTCTGGTCTTCCTGCACTTGCATCATGCGGCGAGGCATCCCACACTCAGTGCTTCCCAAGTTCAACCAGTTCCTCATTCACACTTAGCAGAAACTTTTGAAAAGATAGCTTATCTTGAGTTTCCCTTACACCCCTCCCTTTCAGCTGAGGCGTCCCTGCCTTTCTGCTAAAAGCTTTTATGTCTTCGCCCTGTAGCTGGGGGTTTTGGGAAGGCAGTCAGGACATTCCCACCGTCCTGCCATAATCTCTTCTTCACCAATGCAGAAAGTGTGCCAACGGGCACCACACTTATCGCAGGTTATTATTGCTTCTTGATCATCCAGCACTTTGCAGCTAGCACAAGGCGTGGCTGGCACCAATTCCTCGGGCTCAGTCTTAACTGTAGGATCGATATTTGGCAAATGGCACAGCGAACAGTTCTGCACGTGATCTCTCATGGTCTTACCATCAGAACCTTTCAGTTCTAACACACCATTGTCGGACGCATGTTTCACGCGTAAGATTACTGCACCTAAACTGGTGTCAATGGTGGTCTTAGTCTGGCGCTTGCGGTAGACGAAGTCTCCTTCCTGGATCTGCGTCATTTGCAGGCGGTAGCTCCCATCTTGCGTCCTGGCGTTACGCTGTGTGTCTCTTTTTTGTGCAATTTTCAAATTGTCTAGGGCAACAGGCATCATGTGCTCAAATAACACCTTGCGGCGCAACATGACCTTTAACAGTTCATCAGGGTTGTCCAGATCTTTCACCTGCTCAATCTCCCGCTTGATGCTGCTGGGCACAACTGGACTTCTTCCAAACAGAATCTGATAAGGCAAGTAATTCGCCAAAGCAGCTTGCTTGCTAAATCTGTAACCCATAACCAGCCATGGCAGGGCCAGATCCCAATCACGCTTATCATGCTCAAGACAAAATTTGCGTAAAGCAGACTTAATGGTTTGCACCATCCATTCTGCCAGACCATCTGCTTGTGGGTGGTCTCTAGACGTAGTGCAATGGTCAATGAAGCATTTATCCAGGAGTTTCTGAAAAGATCCTTGGAACTCAGACCCTTGGTCTGTCAACACTTCTGCTGGGGCTCCATGACGTACAATCACACCATTGAGGAGCGCTTCCGCGGTCCCCAAGCTTTCCTTAGCGGTTAGAGGCACCACCTCTATCCACTTAAGAAAAAGGCTCAATCATGACCATAATGTACTTGTTACCTCGCTTGGATAGCGGGAGCTCACCTGCGAGATCGCAGCTCCACCAGTAGCCTAGGCCCATGATTGGCAGAGGTTGCAGGTTTGGGTGTTGCTGCGTAAAACCAGCCTTGACGCGATCGCAGCTTGTACAAGCCTTGATCACATCCTCACACTGCTGCTTCATGCCCCTCCACCAATACGACAGCTCCAGAAGACTGTATGTCTTCTTGACACCATAGTGTCCAGTATTCTCATGCATTTCCTGCACCAGAGCTTGTCTTTTGGTGGGTTCTGGCACTAACTTCTCTTGACCAGTTTCTTCAATTTTGAAGAGGTTATTGCGTTTCCAGCAAAACTTTTTAGCTCGATGGCCCACCTGGTCCTTTTCTTTTGCCAACAATCCTTCTATATGGACTCCCGTCTTCAGCTAATGCATAGTGGCTTGATTTTTCCAGATCTCTGTACTGAACAGAGGTAGAGTGTAGTGATTCGAGTTATTATATATTAGTATGCATATATTTTAATGTTTTCAAATATATTTGGAGTAGTATTGTGTGGAGTCAAGTGTGAATAGGTACTCTAGTAACTTGGTTCATGTCCTTTGAACCTTCCAAGGCATTTTCGAAGTTAGAGGAAAGACCTAGAAGAACTCCATGTAGCAAAAGTCAGATGTGCCATTTTTAGGTCAAAAGGACATGTGTACATTATTCTAGAAAGAGGTGGCAAGTTTTGGGATGTGTTGGGTGCCAACACATCAACATACACCTTCCTAGAAATTACTTATGTAGCAAGTATATAAACAAGAGCTAGAACATAGAAAGACATTCCAGAATCACTCTTGTACTTGCCAAAATCCAGAAATATATTAACTTTCAAGAAGCCATCTCTCTTTCAAGAAGCTACCACTTGTGTTCAAAGATCCTTGTCTTGAATAGATAAAGTATTCTGTTTTACTAAGTACTTTATCTATCTGTTTCACTACAGTGGTATCGGAGCTAGGCACTTTGGTAGCACAAGAAGATGGCCGATCCTCAAGACCAACAGCAAGCTTTCGAAGGAAGCCCTTCCTCTCCAAGACACCCTCCTCCAGCGCCGATGGGAGAGCCCACTCAAGAAAATCTGCAACAACAAGAAGCACCACAAGGAGGAGCACACCCTCCTCCAGCGTCGATGGGAGAGCCTACTCAAGGAAATCTCCAACAACAAGAAGCACCACAAGGAGGAGCACCGTCAAATCCCGTGGCAGCCGCTATAGCAAAGTTGACCCCACCACAAGGAGTTCCCGCAAATGAGTGGGCAGCCTTCCTAATGACCGTCCACAACCAAGTGGGCTTGGCCACCTATGAAGCAACCGTGCAAGCGTCAAGAGAAGCTATGGCTGCCATGGTTGCCCCTATTGCGAGCAATGCTCAAAATCCAGCCCCGGCTCAAGCGCCTCCACAAGAGCCAACGAGAGCAAGGAAACTCATCAAGCCCGGCAAACCCGACACTTTCAACCCCGGGAAAGGTGCCAACCTGAATTTATGGCTCTACCAAGTGGAGACGTACCTCGCATTCCTTGAAGTACCCGAGGAGGACTACGTTCCCTTTGCCGTTACCTTACTTAGAGGAGCAGCAACATCATGGTGGCGTAACTATCAAGCGGCTATATATCAAGCTATGGCGCACCCCATGCTCGGCCAAGAGCCCCCACCATCATATGCAAGATGGGCAGATTTTCGTGAGGCCCTCAAGAAGCAATTCATGCCCATCAATGCGGAGAAGATTGCCCGAGGAAAGCTCCACCATCTCAAGCAAACGACGTCCGTTCAAGAGTATACATCCAGATTTCACGCCCTCACTCTTGAGATCCCCAACATGTCTCTCGAGGAGAAGATTGACCGCTACATCTTTGGCCTCAAACCCAAGGTGGCAAAGGAAGTGGAGTTACGCGACTTGACGGACTTCTCAAAGATCATTGAAGTGGCCCAAAAGGTGGATACCTTGGATTTCAAGCACTCCGTGCCTTCATCTTCACGGGTACCGACGACGCGGGTGTACGCAGCCCCTTCCACATCCGAATCTGGACCCACACCCATGGAAATCGGAGTTATTAAAAGGGACCCCGCGGCTGCCCGGAAGAGTGGAAGACCCTCCAATGACACTTATGATGCAAGAAACCAGCAAGGAGTGAAAGCAAGACTCTCCCCGGCTGAAAAAGAAGCTCTCATGACGGCTGGACTATGCTTCTATTGCAAGGAAAAGGGCCATCGTGCACTTTCATGCCCCAAAAAGTTGTCAAAAAACGGACAGCGCCGGTAGGCCAGGAGCCTACCACCCCAAGACCCACTTCACGAGAAGGCAACACGCCAAGTGAGGTGGAGACCCCCGTTGAAGACGACGTTCCAGCCCCAATGAGTTTGAGAGGTTACCTTGGAGGAGAGAAGGTCCACATCTTGGTGGATAGCGGAGCTCAAGGCAACTTCATTGCTGCAGATTTTGCCACCAAGCACGGTATTACTATGCGAACTCTTGACCACGACGAGGAGATTATGATGCCCGATGGATTCTCCTATACTACCCCTTCCAAGAAGACGTACCCCTTGGCACTCTCTATCAAGTCCTTCAAGGATAGAGTAGTGTTCTCCCCCATGCAATTGGGCAAGTACGACGTCATCCTAGGGACGCCTTGGTTGACCAAGCACAACCCCCAAGTTGATTGGAGGACCGGTACTATCAAGATCAAGAATGACATCACTTCAAGAATCTGTATTTTGCGCGCAATCCAGAATATCCAGACCCAAGACATCCAGAAGCCGGCACACGAGATACTATTGTCCGCCCTCCAACTCAAGAGACTTGTGAGGAAGGGACACGAGCTTCTTTTGGCCTTGATCACGCCAAAAGACATCAAGAAAGACATCGAGAGTCAAGAAGGCAGCCCCGTTCCCAAGGAGATACAAGAAGTCTTAGAGGACTACAAAGAAGTGTTCTCCCCGGAATTGCCCAAGGGCCTACCCCCCAAAAGATTCGTAGACCACAAGATAGAGTTGGAGCCCGGAAGCAAGCCCATCTCTCGGCCTACGTTCAAAATGTCATACACGGAGCTAGACGAAGTCAAGAAGCAAATCAAGGAGCTACTGGAGCATGGCTTCATTCGACCTAGCAAGTCGCCATTTGGAGCCCCGGTGCTATTTGTCAAGAAGAAAGATGGTACCTTGAGGATGTGTGTGGACTATCGCGCCCTCAACAAGATCACCATCAAGAATCGATACCCGCTGCCGCGCATGGATGAGCTCATGGACCGGCTGGTTGGAGCCAAGTACTTCACGAAGATTGACTTACGGAGCGGCTACCACCAGATTCGCATCGCAGAACCGGACATAGAGAAGACGGCATTCAGGACAAGATATGGACATTTTGAGTTCATGGTCCTGCCATTTGGACTCACCAACGCGCCAGCAACTTTCATGACTATGATGAACACCATATTTCAGCCCATGTTGGACAGATTTGTGGTGGTATTCATCGATGACATCCTTATCTACAGCAAGACCCTTGAAGAGCATGCGAGACACTTGAAAGAAGTCCTTGAAGTATTGAAGCAAAACAAGCTATTTGCGAAGGAGTCAAAGTGCGAGTTTGCCAAACAAGAAGTGGAGTTCCTAGGTCTCCACGTGACTGCTGATGGCATCAAGATGGACCCCAAGAAGACCACGGTGGTGGAGGAATGGCCAACCCCCACGACCAAGAAAGAACTCCAGTCATTCTTGGGATTTGCCAATTGGTACAGAAAATTCATCCAAGGCTTCTCGCACATAGCAGCCCCCCTGACAGATCTACTCAAGAAGGACAGGCTATATACATGGACCGAGAAAGAGGAAGAGGCATTTCAAGAGTTAAAGCGAAGATTGACCACATCCCCGGTGCTCACACTCCCAAGTCCAAACCCAGATTGGCCCTTCCACGTCATCACCGATGCATCTTCCTATGCAATAGGAGCAATCCTGCTTCAAGACCAAGGCAAGGGACTGCAGCCCATCGCCTACGAGTCAAGGAAGCTAAATCCAGCCGAGCAAAATTATACAACCACGGAGCGAGAGGCATTGGCGATTGTACATGCCTTGAAGGTTTGGCGCTGCTACGTTGAAGGACGCAAAGTACTGGTCACCACGGACCACGAGGCGTTAAAGCACCTCCAAACGCAGCCGTATCTCTCAAGGAGACAAGCAAGATGGAGCGGATACTTGCAACAATACAACATCACGATTCAGTACCAGCCCGGCAAGACAAACCCGGCTGACCCCCTCTCAAGACTGCAATTAAATGCAGTGATGGTATCCCTGAAGACAGATCTGGAAGCTCGATTTTCAGCCGCCTATGAAAGAGACCCTTACTACAAGAACGGAGAAGCAGCCTTGGACCCATGCAAGAAGCAAGAAGGCAATTATTGGGTGAGGCAAGATACGGGCCAGAGATGTGTTCCTAATGACTTAGACCTCCGGCTCTTGCTTCTACGAGAAGCACACGACAACCCTCTTGGAGGACACTTTGGAATCCTAAGGACCACGGGCGTTCTAGCTAGGACTTATTGTTGGCCAGGCATGTCTAAGCAAGTCAAGGAGTACTGCAGGAGCTGTGACACATGCCAAAGAATCAAGCCATCATCGCAAAAGGCGGGAGGACTCCTCCAACCACTACCAATCCCCGAAAGACAATGGACGGACATCTCAATGGACCTTATCGTGGACTTGCCCGTGACACCTCGAGGCCATAATGCAATACTCACGGCGGTGGACAGACTTACCAAGATGGCTCATTTTATTCCCACGACGACTAAGGCTACAGCACCACAACTTGCAAGACTCATCTTTGACAACATCTTCCGACTCCATGGACTACCATCAAGAATTGTGTCAGATAGAGACCCAAGATTCACAAGCAATTTCTGGAAAAATCTCTTTAAGAACTTGGGTACATCGCTGGATATGTCCACTGCCTACCACCCGCAATCAGATGGGCAAACGGAGTGTATGAATCGTACTCTAAAGACCTCTCTAAAGGCCTACGTGTCTACTCTGGAGCAAGATTGGGATATGTACTTGACCCCCCTGGAGTTTGCCTACAACAACACAACGCAAGCCTCTACCCAAGAGTCCCCATTCTTCCTCAACTATGGCTTCCATCCGACCACGCCACTGAGCTTCACGGCTGGCCATGATGAAGTACCTGCAGCCACAGATTTTATGGAGACATTAGAAGCAGCCCTTACAGCAGCGAAGAAAGCTCTACAACACGCGCAAGATGCTCAAGCAAGAGTGGCGAACAGATCCAGAAGAGAAATTACGTACAGAGTGGGTGACAACGTGTTACTATCATCCAAGAACATTTCCCTGAACAACAGGCCTGCCGGCAGCAAGTTCTCTCCCAAGTATTTGGGACCCTTCAAGATTATCCAGCAAGTCAACCCCGTTGCTTTCAAGCTAGAACTTCCCCAGACTATGCACATCGACCCCGTATTCCACGCTTCCCTCTTCAAGCCATATGTGCAACCCGACAACAAGTTCCCAGGACGTGTGACAACCCCACCAGCCCCAACAATAGTGGATGATCATTTGGAGTACGAAGTGGAAGACATAGTGGCTATGAGAAATTTCAGGAGACAGCAGCAATACTTGATCAAGTGGAAAGGATATCCAGATTCGGAGAATAGTTGGGTGGCGGCGCACTACCTTGACAAAGTTCAGAGAAAGTTGAAGCGCTTCCATGCCGCCAACCCCCATCTTGGACCAGCCCCAAGTCTCTCTACTAGAAGCCCGAAGACTTCAGGGAGGCAGCCTGCCACCATCAAGAAGCAGCAGAAGACCCCTTGGAGGCAGCCTGCAAGAACAAGAAAGAGGAAAAATTGACATTAGACACTCTTCTCTTCTCGCAGTTTCTGGACAGAAAACTAAAACTGCTACTGGTAATAGGTCTCTGCATAATAAATTCTGAAAATTTACCTGGCTGTAGTCCATGAGTAGCCGGTCATTTAGAGTCCAAGTTTGCTCAATTTGGAGCACTGGTGAGAGAGATATGATGCTCTAAGTAGAAGGGGGTCAGGCTGCTGGCATTGTTAGGGCAGAATATGCCTTCTGACATTGTGCCCTCCCCTGAACTTGGAATGCTCTGAAACTCAAGACTCTGGTAGAACATCTTACAGCGCCCAGTTTGAGACTTAGTTTGCAGAATTTGGAGAAGTATAGAAGGACTTATGATTTTCAGAAGTTTCTGCACAGATTTGGAGGAGTGCCTACTCTCTCAGCTCTCAACGACACTCCAGAAATGAGAATGCTCTCAAATTTGGTGACCCGGTAGAGTTCTCCGACGCGGTCCGTCTGGCACTCGAATTTTCAGATTTGGAGCAGTTCTGTGGCCGCTATGAATTTTTGAGTTCGTGGCAGATTCTGGGCCAACTTGTACAATTTTCTTTATCATTAAGGAGTAGGCTAGCCAATAAGGTCACACCACCTACGACCTTGCCTAGTCTACCTTACATGTGTAGCACCTGACTTGGCGCCTTTGACTAGTCCTCTTCACATGTGTGGCATCTGACTTGAAACTGTTGACTAGTTTGCTCCACATGTGTAAGACCTGACTTGACGCGCCGAGACGTCGCTTTTTCTATCGGGGGGGTGATGTAGTGATTTGAGTTATTATATATTAGTTTGCATATATTTTAATGTTTTCAAATATATTTGGAGTAGTATTGTGTGGAGTCAAGTGTGAATAGGTACTCTAGTAACTTGGTTCATGTCCTTTGAACCTTCCAAGGCATTTTCGAAGTTAGAGGAAAGACCTAGAAGAACTCCATGTGGCAAAAGTCAGATGTGCCATTTTTAGGTCAAAAGGACATGTGTACATTATTCTAGAAAGAGGTGGCAAGTTTTGGGATGTGTTGGGTGCCAACACATCAACATACACCTTCCTAGAAATTACTTATGTAGCAAGTATATAAACAAGAGCTAGAACATAGAAAGACATGGGAGAATCACTCTTGTACTTGCCAAAATCCAGAAATATATTAACTTTCAAGAAGCCATCTCTCTTTCAAGAAGCTACCACTTGTGTTCAAAGATCCTTGTCTTGAATAGATAAAGTATTTTGTTTTACTAAGTACTTTATCTATCTGTTTCACTACATAGAGGCTCAGCTTCTCCTGATGCTACCATTCTAGCCATTTCGGCCAGGCAGGCTGCCGATTCTGCTGAGCTGCTCGGATCTTCGTCTTCTCGAGCTCCAATTCTGTCGTCTGCGGATGGGTCCGGGTTCCTGCAGAGTCCATCGGCGTCGTTGTTGAGTATACCTGCTCGATGTATCACTGTCATTTGGTACTCCTGGAGCTTGAGAGCCCAACAAGCCAGTGATCTGTGATCAGCGTGAAGGGTCTTCCCCATAGATACTCTCTGAAATGTGCAACAGCCCAAACCACTGCCAGTAGCTCTCCTTCGTAGGATGAGTAGTTGCTCTCCGCTCCGTTGTTAGAGCGTGAGGCATAGGCAATGACGTACTCCTCTCTAGGACTTTTGGCCTGAGTGAGTACTGCGCCAATTTTCACACGACTCCAGTCGGTGTGTAGATTGAACGGCTTGGAGTAGTCAGGTGTTCGCAAGACTGGGGCTGTTACCAGCCGCTCCTTGAGCTCGTTCATGGCCTTCTCCTGGGCTTCCGTCCACACAAAAGGTACGTCTTTTTTCAAGAGTTTTGTCAAGGGTTTAGCAATTTTGCTACAATCCTTCACAAATTTACGCTAGTATCCGCTTAGCCCTAACAGAGCTTTCAGCTTAGACACATTCGTTGGTGCAGGTATCTTGTAAATGGCTCCAGTCTTTACAGCCTGAGGGGACATAGCATTGTTCCCAATCTCATGTTTTAAGTAAAGCACATGTGCCTCAGAGAATCTGCACTTTCCAGGGTGCAACGTCATCTGGAATTTCTCTAGGCGCTGGAACACTTGTTCCAAGTGCTCAAGGTGCTCCTCTATGGACTTGCTGAATACCACTACGTCATCAATGTATGGTTTTGCAAAATCCAGTCCCTCCAGCACTTTATCCATAGTCCTCTGAAAGATGGCTGGAGCATTTTTCAGTCCAAACGGCATTACCGTCCATTGCCAAAGTTCCCTTTGGGCCCAGAAAGCTGTCTTACCTCGATCTTCTGTTTTCACAAGGATCTGGTTGAACCCTTGGCGTAGATTGATGATGTTGAACACATTCCCGGTGGTAGCAATTGCAAAAATCCTCTCTGGTGTAGGCATCACATAGCTGTCTGGCTCCGTATGAAGATTCAGTCGTCTGTTGTCTCCAGACATACGAGTGGCTGTATAATTGCCATCCTCGTCTTTCTTGGCAACTACTACCGTGTATTGAGGTTGATTTCTCGATCATGCTGAGCTTGTGCAGCTCCTAGCAAGTTTTCTCCACACAGTCCCATTCGGTCTGACTGAGCTTATGCGGCCCAAGTCTGACCGGGTTATCAGTAGTTAGTGTGATCTCACACACAGTGGCAGTGGTTCTACCAATCTCCTCTTTGGTAAAAGCAAACACCTTGCGGTGCTTCTTCAGCAGCCTTTCTACTTGTGCTCTCTGTTGGGTTGAGACCATGTCTCCAATGGTAAGAACCTCAGTTGCTAGCTGCTTTTCTCCAACACAGGCATCCAGTAGTTGCTACTCTTTGGGTCCAGGTGGGGGCTTTGCGCCCTCATCCTGGTCTTCAGGCTTTTCTGCCTGATTGTTAGGCGGTGGAGTGGCACGCTTTGCAGCTTGCTCCTCCGCTATCTTAGGCTTGGAGGCCTGCTTCTTAGGCCTCTTACCTTTTGCGATAGATCGTCGCCTCTCTGGTTGCGTGGTGTAGGTCAGGCGCCTCCGGATGGGCTGCCTCAAGAATCTTTCTTCATCGGCCGCAGTCCAGCTGGTCCCTGTTCCTCCTTCTTCACGTGGTGAGGGTGGGTTTGGCAAAGGCCACCCTGCTGGATCTGCTCTGGGGTTGATTGTCCAACCCCATTCGCGCTCAATGGTAGCTATACGCGCAACGGTTGTGCCAAACTCCTCCCTGGCTGGTGGCATAACCGTCCATGTTTGTGTCATAGTCTGCGATCTTTGGGCCGCAGCTAGTTGTGCGTATACAGCATTTTCTGCTGTCAAGCGGCTCATGGTGCTTCTTAGCTCTACCAGTTCCCTTTCAGACACTGCAGGAGTCTTAGGAGCTGAACTATCCTTCTCCCATGTTCCAGTGGATGAGGGGCGCACCATGGGAATCTGAATTCCCAATGTCATGGCTTTGCGAGTTAAGCCATCCTCTTCTTCTCTCTGCAAAATCTCTAGGATAGGTTGCGGAGGAGGAGCCGTGGTTCCTTTCAAAACCTCTTCTCTCTGAGCTGTTCCCCTGTACTTGAAGTAACGCATCAGCATCCGCCTGAAAGGTCCATTCCCTTCCCGGGCAACCTTTCTTGGTCTGCTTGCGCGACCGTGAGGATTTCCTTGTGTTGGTTCCACCTTAGCGGTGCAGGCAGCCACTTCTTGCGGCTGTTGTAGCTGATGTGGGGTAGCTTCTGGTGCTGGAAAACTGACGGTTGGAGTGCTAGATGTAGGCGACCTTAGATCGTTGTAAAGATCGGCCGGGTTGGGTCCTTCCATCATCAATTGGTCGTTCGCCCAATTATCCGTTCTGAGTTCTTGTAGCTCCAATAAGTCCAATTATGGGGTAGGAAAACGTGGAATTGCTTCCCGAATCTCCTCTTTATTGGTAACTGACGGCAGGTCAAACCCTAGAAGGCTGGCATCTTTGCCTCATCTTCAATTGATTTCTCCGCTCCGGGTGGTGGCGTTTTTCCTTCATTATCTGTGTTGAGCTTTGCCAAGTTGACGACGGCTGATTGCAGAGCGCTTGCCGCCTTAGCCACTTCCCGTTCCTCGTGTTGTTGGGCGTCTGCATCCAGCAGCTGCTCCGTGATTTGCCTTGCAATGAATTCAGCTGTTTGACTGGCAGAAACCTGCTGTTGCCCCTTAGCTTGCGGCTCTGGGCTCATCAAGGCAGGTGTTGTAGACAGTTTCTTGTCCAACTCCTCCTGGCGTTCTTCGAATATCACTTCGAGACATATGGTCTTTGCAGACCCTCCAGAATCTCCTGAGTTCTGGCTACTCTCTTCGGCCCATTCACCAAGATTGCACTGGCGTTCTTGCCTTGGTACTTGGTTTAGGCCATGTCCAGTATTTTAGCTGTAGGCTCAGGAGCCTTCTTCTCAGATTCTTCTGACATGTCTTGTAACGACGCTCGCTCTGGTGAAGACGATAGACACTTTTGGTTGGCTTCCTAGCTACTTGAGCTTTCCTGCCAATGGTCTCCGTGCCCAGCTGCTCTTGGGCTGAGGGGGGTATCATACCCTGACCTGGCCTCTTCTGGGGTCTCTTCACGTATTAATGTCGTTGTTCCGGGAGGTGAGCTCCCAATAAAAATCTGGCTTGAGTGGCTTTTCTCACAGATGATGGGGTGCCATGCGTATGGTCTCCCAATCCTGGTAGCGGTGCTGCTTGCTCAGGCGCCTGATCCCTCATGGGTGTATCCTCTCTTTCTAGAGGTGCTTGTAATTCATTGGTCCGATTATCAATCTGGTCCAATAGATACTGACATCTCATCAGTTCTGCCATCCTATTTCCCCTGAATGCTCTGTCTACAACGGCTTTCGCTGCGTCTCTTTGCACCCAGTATTCTTCTTATTGCTGATGTGCCGTTCTGATAGCCCTCTGATCAGATGTTGGCACCACATTGATCCCAATAGTCACTGGTCTTGGTCTCGGCATAGGCTTGTCAGTGAAGGTCAACAGTTGCCATGTCACGATTGCTTCCACCAACCAAGTCATAGAGTGCTGCCCGATCATGTTGCCGAAAATCTTTGCAGCCTCATCTGATCCTACAGCACCAGCTATATGCCGAGCTATGTTGTCGGGTATTCCAAGGCATTTGCCCTTTTCCACCGCGGTGGGCTCTCTCCACACGGCGTCTCTTTTATATATGTCTTTGACCATTCCTGGTCCACCTCCTCTGAAGGCTCGGGATCCTGGATATGTTGTAAAGGTAGGCAGTACCACTCTTGGCTGACCTGGTTCATTGATGACACACTGTGGATAGGAATCCCTCCAGGTCACTGGTCTGGTATGCACCGCCAGTGCCTTTTCCACTGTCAATGCTGTTGGTGATCGCCGTGTAATGTCCTCCATTTCTCTCAGAACCTCGATAGACATGCCGTTGGTCCAAAATATCCTGGCCCTATAAGACAATCCTCCGTGCTTGGCGTCGTTGATTAGCACATGATGGCCCAAAGTGGAGTCAAAAATCAGCCATAGTTCTCCCGGCTTCATCTGCTTGTAGCCCATTCTTGGATGTACGTTCTCAATCACAAACACAGGTGGGTGATAGGGCTGACGTTCCCGCAGCATGCTGATGATTTTCACCATCCATCCCCAGTGTTGTGCTCGTGGATCACTGAATCCCCTCCTGTTTCCAGCTTGAGAAAATGGTTGACAAGGGAATCCAGCAAAGATCCAATCAATCCTGTAGCCATACAGGTATTCAGGCTTCACGTTCATAATGTTGCCTCCAGCAATGCGCTCGACATTGCTATATGCGGGCGCCAACCCTTGAAAATGATGCATTTGCCGCATCTGATTCATGACCTCTTGGAATGCTCAAAAAGCGTGGTCATCGTTGTCCACATACAATACTTTGGCCACCTGTATTCCTCGCCGGATCAATGCTATAGTCCCAGAGCCAAGTCCGGCGAATAATTCCAACACCACCACTCCCCTTTTGCGGAAAGGATCTTCCATCCTGACAATGCCTTGCGGCAGCGGCTCCACTCTAGGCATCAGATTTGCAGAGGAGGTAACTGGGTAGGGTACTGGCAGCAGCTCTTGCGGGCCGTGGTCCCTATTACTCACAGTTTCCAGCTGCTTCATGATCCGAGATTGCCATACCAAGGGTGTTGGCACGTTGATGCTTGTATAGCCTTCCTCTTCTTGCTTCATAAGGTTGTCGCTGGCTTCTGGGTACCTGTCATTAACGTAGCAATCTAGCAGTCCGTAGTTTGCTTCTCCTATGCAAACCATTTTCACAGGAATTTCTCCTGCCGGCTGCGTATCTGTTGATTGGTAAGTCACTCTCTGTTTCCGCAGATCAATGATCATACCGAAGGGAATCAGTGCTTCTGTTCCCAAGAGAACATCATAGTTCTCAGCTTCCGTCACTGTGCACTCCATGAATAGTGACGCCTCTTCAGGTTTCCCTAGATTTACTGTGATTTTCACAGGCTTGCGGGTAATCCCACAAGACTTTGAGACTTGTCCAGAGGCAGTTCTCAACAGAAAAGGACTCTCTTTCAGATCCCTTGTTGTCAAACCTAGAGCTTTCACAGCTCGTTTTCCCAGAATGACTGGCTGTGCGCCCGTATCCAATAGAATGTTGGGAGCTGCCCAGTTGTTGAAGATCAATGCACCATTTTTATTTTGTACTCTCACGGTGCTAAAATTGGTGGGCAATGAGGCGCTACTTGCACCTTCCTCAGCTATATCCAGTTGATGTCCGGCCTCTTCAACCGTGAATGGGTAGGTGATGTGCAAATCAGCGAGAGAAAGCAAAGGAGCATGCTGGATCCGGTGTTCCACCAGAGCCTTCAGCTTCTCCAGTGAAAAACTGAATGTCTTGCGCGACCCGGGCCTGGTTTGTCGTAGCTGCGAGAACTTGTTTTCATCCAGAGTGATCCGAAAAGTCTGAGGAAGCTTCCCAACATTCCTTGGCACCAAACGGTTGTGATCTGCTTGCTCGGCAGCCGTTGCATCCACAGCCTTTTCAGGCAGCCGCTTCTCGCCTTTGCAGACGGTCTTTTCTGCAATATCTGCATTATAATAGGCATTGGGCGCATTTAGTTTTGCAAACTGTGCTTTCAACTCAGTGATTTTTGCACTCATAGCTTCATACTTCTGGTTATCCTTGCGGTTACCAGAGCCACCCTTTTCTTTCTTTTTCTCTTTGTCTGCCTCTTTCGTGGCAACATTTGCCCAGGGCGGCTTTAGATTTGGGTTCTTAGACCAGCACTCATCTTCCGAGTGTCCCTTCCTACTGCAATGCGTGCATATCTGCGCTTTGCTAGCGGGTAGTTGCTTAGCATATGGGTACGGACAGTCTCTCTTCTGATGTCCTGATTTCCCGCAATTCCAACTACTCTTTGCTGTTTCAGCAGTGTTGGCGTGCTTAGCAAACTTATTGAAAGACCCGCTCTTTTTCTAAAATTGAAAATTAGAGCTGTTGGCCTTAGGCGAAGAGAATTCCTCTCTCCTCTCAATGGCCATAAGCGTCCTGGAAGTGTCCTTATACGACACTTTACCTTCTTCGACATTACGTGCTATTTCAACCGCCTCGTCGATGTCCCAGTCAATCCCGTGCTTTGCGGACAGATGTGGCCTGACTTCGCGATCTGTTTCCTTGCCCAAGCACAACAGAAACTTGTCAGCCACTATTTTGGGCTCGTATATTTTTGCCTTTTTGGCGAGGTTTACCAATCTGGATTTGACCTCCATGACTGTCTCGTTCTTCTGATGAACAAAATGCACATAACGGTGCACCTTAAGACTGCGATCCTCTGGGGAATCGTGCTTCAAGCAACTTGAAGAAACGACGCAGGCAATGCGTGGAGTCTAGCTGGTCATCCCCAGCCTCCATATCCTTACGACAACTAGCCAAGGCTTGCGCATGGCTTGCCTGTGTCGTGGCGCTATTGCTTTGCTGACCATTGAGAGGTGTAGCTCTGCGTGTTACTCGTTCCTGAGCTTTAGCAATCTTTTCAGACAGTTCTGCAGGTCCTCATCCTTCCGGAATTGGCGATATAACAGCAGGGCATCCTTGTCCAAGTACTGAACCAAGCCTATAAATGCGACAGATTGCGTATAAGAAGAATCCTTCCGAATCTTCTCAAAGAATTATGCCCAATAGATCTCATCAAACTTTTTAAAAGTGAGACCATTTCCGCTGGTTCGTCCGCTATAACACTTTGCAGACAACTTGAAGTTAGGATTGTCATCCCGATCATCACTGGCCATTTCGAACGGTGAACAGGACTCACTGACTCTTCCCCACACGTCTTGCTCTCTGTCCAAATCAAGTACAAAGGCTCGTGTATTGTCTGGGTTCCCACCGCTTGCGGAGTTATGACGAGACTCGTCTCTCGACGGTTGCTCACTCCACCGGTTGTCAGTATGCTCAGACGTCTCACTTTCTCGTGGACTCTAGCTAGAATCGGAACCTTCTGCAGACTCCACAGAGTGGTAGAGTCTTCCACTCCTCAACCGCGTATACAGTTGAATTTCTCCGGGTCCCCTTCCAGGTTGAACACCGGCAGCCTTCACATGCCTCAATCCCCAACTGACTTGGGAATTCTTGTTCACCTGAACCAATCAACCAAAGTTCTCAGAAGTAGGACAGAAGCGTCTTACTTCCACACAGGCTTTCGCCCAAGTTGAGGATTTACAAAATGAACAAGTTTGTAGTTTGCAGAAATCACGTCTAAGCAGCTTAACAGGCAATGCCAGCTTCAGAGAAAATCGCCCTTCAAAGCTTTCGCTTAACTTTCACAAGTCACAGCTTACTGCACATCTATGCTGGCCTGATCTGAGCTCTTCGCTCAACACCGCGCCTTAACAGCTCTTCACTGCTTGGTGGGGCTCACTCAGTTCTTCACTGAGAGCTTTACTTCTTAATACTACTCTTGCTATCAGCAATTCAACAATTGAGACTTTTGAGAACTTGGAAACTAACACAGCACTCACCATTTTAAGTGACCCTCGCACGCCTGTGGCGTTTGACCCAAATCTGTGCTAATCTACTAACAGATTCTATTCTGCAGCTCTCTACTTTCTACCAGCGAGATCCTCTCTTGGGAACTCCTGAGGTCTAACCTTTCTATGATACACTTTAGGAAGAAGTCTTCCAGCGTCGGTAGAAGCATGGCGCCCTGACTCTCCTATGGCCTTGGGAACTCCTTCTTCTTCGCGCTCCTTCTGCTTCTTTAGCTTCCTTCGACAACGATGCGGGCAAGAATGAGGCAGCTTCAGGCAGGGCTCGTGCCTTTCACAGGCACCACACATTATCCTCTCTCGAGAATGCCAGTGCTTAGCCACCGCGCTTAGCTTGCATGCCGTCCTTACCCGGCAGCTCTCTCACAGCTTAGAAGTTGTCATTCAGCATGCATGCATGCATGCATTGAAATTGTTGCGCGTGACCACTTAGCCTTCCAGCTGACAATCACGCCTATGTGGCTGGCTGGCATCGTTTAGGATGAACGCTCAGACCGTGACTAGTCACCTAAGGGCCTAGCCGAGGTGGCACACAACACCCTTTGCAACATCCCTGCTGTACTTGGCTTGGATAGCCGATTGATCAGTACCTTTCTTGGCACTTGCTAGTCTGGCTCGTTGTTGGTTCCATGTCCCTAGCCTTTCAACTGACCACTCGGTCCACATCCCCATCCCGTCCTGGGTGTGGGTGTGACGTGTCGTGACCACTTTGACAGTGACAACGACTTCAACATGATCGCTGACTCGGTCCTCTGATCGGTGAGTCAATGCTGACTTTCCGTACCTGGGCGGCCGTGACTTGCGCTGCGCGTGCGGCACCGTCAAGTGGATAGCAGTCGCGACATCCGTAAAGACTATGGCAAAAATGAGCTGAAATGAAAGTGTGATTATATGGCGCAATCCTAAAAATGTCGCAATGCGCGCCAATTTTTCAAAGGGAGCTATTTCCCATCACGTCGACCGTCGAATTGGCCCCTCGGGCCCACTTGGGCCCACTCGGGCCTAACCACGCAGAACCCTAAAAGCGCGCGTCCTGTGAAGCAAGTTCTGTTTTATATTTCGAGCAATGATTAATGAAGTCAATTATGGCGGAAAATGGCAAATAGGAATTCTGCTCTGTTTTGCTCAGTTGCACTCGTATTTTGTCCGTATGGGACAATATTTTGAGCAACAGCTGGGAGTGGCAACATAATGCTCGACAAGGTCAGGTGTCCCTGTGTTGACCTTTTGGCACAGCCGCCCTCTTTTCTGAACAAGGAAGCGGTGTCTCGTTATCCTCTGCAGGTTATATTCGTTTCAACAGGCTGATTCTGGCAGAGCCTTCTTGTCGGTCTGAAGGGGAAAGTTGTTCTACCAATTGTGTTTCCTTCAGCTACAACTTACACCATTATCATAGTTGTCGACCATTGTTCCGTCAGCAGAATCGAGAGAGGCAGCCAGACGAAGAGGTAAAGAGAGCTATAGAGCCACTTTAAGAAGGCCAACGAACAAGGCTAAAGCGAGCGGAGCAGCAGTGCAAATCGGGGCTGTGTTTATTCAAAACTTTTCTTCTTTGTCAAGCAGACCGAGTCAGAGTGGCAGTTATCATGGCGAACTCAGTGAATTGGCCCGATATTCCAATTGGCGCCGAAAGTCCTACTCATACACATGACACCCTGCAAGGTCAACAAGTGCCCACAGATAGGGGAGGCTATGGAAGCGAGAGGGGAGGAGGCTCCCCCGACTTCTCGCGCAACAGCAGCTTCTACAAAGATGGGGATGCGAGCCCTCCAAGGCCTATGTATGAACACGAGACCATCTACGAGCAGGACTACAATGCGGAGGCTGCGTCTAACTACGGGGAGTCATTGGCCAATGAGAACAATTACCAGTCGGGTAACGATGATGTAAATTTCCTGCTCCTGTCACCTCCCTTCTTCTGACATTTGCTGATGTAGAATATACTTAGTATTATCATTGGATATCGTGATATTTGTTTCACTCGTCGAAAGGCAAGTGATTACAATCTTTGGCACGGTGTTAAGGGGGGCCAGAAACAAGGGGAGGTCGTATGGGCAGGTGGCACGTCCCAGGATGGTAAGCTAGGATCGTTAGTGCAGGAACTCCTGGACATGCTCAATAGATGTTATATGCCAAGCTTCTGCTGTGGTGGAATGAAGATCCAAGTCCCCCCCACCTACTAGTGCTCGGACTGAAGGAACAATATGTTAGTATTTTATCAGTGTTCATGTTTTCTTCCTGGCCGAGCTTACGTCGTCTCATACCGGCCACGCATTTGAATCTCCGATATATTGGGACTGCTCTCTCTATGGGAAACCTGATGTGAACTTTGTCTCCTGTGACCTTGTGCAGCTTGTGAAGAAACTCGTCCGCCTCAACACCACTCTTCGCAGGAACCTGCACAACGAAGGCTGGGACCCCTCGTCGACAGATGGTGTGCTCACAGAGGACGAGCTGCTGGAGATTGCGCGGTCCCAGGGCTTGCTCAAGAGGCAGGCCAAGCAGTGGAAGGTACATTTGCATCCTCCACTCATTGAGCCGCACTCCATGCTGCTCTATTGTAAGTTAGGGCCACATGGGCAGCACACAAAGAAGGCCACAGCAAATGGCTGGGCGTTGACACCTGGCACGGGAAAGGTGAAAAGTTCTAGGGGCATGATGGGGCCAGAAGCTGTATCCACCTACTTCTCAGGTTATTTCCGACTCTATCTTGACCTCAATCCGGGCTATATGTTTCATCCCGCGTGATCACTGTTGAAGCAGCAATATATCCTAACACACGCCCAGCTGTCACCCGTGCTGCCCCTGTGTGCAACAGCACAGGACCGCACGCTCGGGGGGAATGCCCATCCGCGTGCACACCTGCTCCATACATTGCAGCTTGCTCTCCTGATGTGTTCCTCCTCCTCCTCGCGTCGCCCGTATGTGCAGCTGGCACATCGGCTTCCTCTCAGACCCCTGCCTCCGTATGGAACCTGCTGCCTGCTCTCCTCAACCCCTCATCCTCCTCCTCGTGTCGGTGATGTGCAGCTGGCGGCGTTTGGAAGCTTGGGGCTGGTGGCAGCTAGTTTCGGCGTCATGCTGGGGCTTGTCATGCTGGGCCTGATCCTGACGAAGCAGACCAAAGTGAGCGGCCGCGACGGCCTCCTCACATCCAGCGGCTCGGGCTACATCATCCAGGTACTGCAATCATACTTAGTCATTCCTTCTACTGCAGGTGTGTGAGGCTAGCTGTGTGAGGCTGAGCCCCGGCCAGAGCGAGGTGTGCCAGAGTGAGACAGCCAGCCGTGGGGGCATGTGTGGGTGTGCATGCATGCATGAGTGCCGCGTGTGTGTGGTCTTTCCATTGTAGATACCGCGAGTTGTTATGCTCTCCGGAGCTTGAAGCGACGGGGGGCATGCGTTTAGAAAGTGTATGTTAGTGTTTCTACGTTCAAAGAGTGCACGCCATGTACATGAATTACATGCGCTCAAGACTGTATACAGAAAGCCCGGGAGTAGAGTGAGGGGCAGCCGTCCTCTGGGCCTGGAATGTTCTGTTTTGCACCCTTAACATCTCTAGTGACAGGAAGGGCTTGAACGCCAACTCTGTAAGGACCTCAGCCAGGGGAGAGGAGACCTCTGTCCGTGCCACGTGGATGCAAGTTTGACAGGCATCAACGACGTGCCGGTGGCACTTGCCTTCCTGTATGGCACTTTGGCTAGTGGATATACACTGCACGTAGCAGTAGCCATGCGTGCATGCATGCAGGCGCTGCGTGCGAAGAGGGGGGGGGGTCCCCATCACCCTCCCACTCATCTCACCGTAGCTATATATGCCAGTGTGGCTCATGTGCGAAACGTCATTGTGGCCACATGCGCGCGCAGGCTGTGCGCGCGGAGGAGGGGTTCCCCATCACGCGGTGGGCGTCGGTGGACACCACGGAGCTGGTGCACATCAACCGGCTGATGCTGGCGTCCAGCGACGGCGCCATCTCCAACATGCAGGTGGACACGGTGCTGGCCGACTACAGCTCCAAGTCCGTCCTCTTCAAGTGAGTCCCACCTGCCCCCCGACGTTGGACTTTTCTCTTTCTCTCGTGCTCTCGTTGGGCTCGCTCTGTTGGTGTGACGAGCTCGAGGCCGTCGTCTTGACGTGACTCGCCCCCCAAGAAGGCTTGCCCTGGCGCGTGCGGTCAAGCTGGTCAAGCACTCCCTTCCTTGCTCTGTGTGTTAGGCTCCAAGCCTGTTTCTGGTCAAGTGAGTGGCCCGGAAGGAACTGGATCGTGGCTCGTAGGTCGAGGTGCTATCTTGTTTGCTCGCTCTCTTTGTCATAAGCTTCAAGTGTGTCCTCTTCAAGTAAGTGGCTCCGTGCGGGCTCTGCTGCGGCTCTTGGCTGGGGGTGCTCTCCTGCTCTGATTGTGACCAGCTCCAAGTCTGCCCTCTTCCTAGTTGGTTGTCTCAAGCGGAAATGGAACACGGTGATGCTCTCTTCGTTGCTCGTGAAGATTCTCCCTCTTGCTCTGCTCGTGGTGACTAGCTGTTGCAGTCGGCGTTGTCCTCGAAGAGAACTCACGTGTGCATTGTGTATTTGGTGTGCGTGCTCGTCGCGTCCAAACCCCTGCCGTTGCAGGCCCTTTGGTGATTGCAGTGCCTTCTTGTCTCTGCTGTGAGGTCAAGCACAAGGGCGATCTGCTCTGACTTTATACTCAGAGCGTCGTCGTCAGAGTGTTTACTTCAACGGGGTGAACCACAGGCACTCAACCACTCTCTCTCTCCCTCTCTCTCCCTCCATCGGGATTTGTCTTTCTGTTGCTCCAGATCCGCAGACAACGGCTGGGTGTACGTGACCAACCAGACGATTGCGGCGGTTCAGATCAACAATCTACTCTGGACACCTGGCGCCACCGAGTGGGTACAAGTGGGCGGTGCTGCCAGGCGAAGACGCCTCCTCCAGGTCACCAACGCCACAGTCCCCGAGATCACTATGATGGGCAACGCCCTCTTCTTCAAGCCGGCTTTCACTGCCATCCCCGACATGCTCTCCTCCTGCACAAACATCACTGGCATTCCCGGGTGCCTCAGCCACTGAGGCTAGCTGCGCCCCCTTGAAGGTTGCGTGCCTAGATACTGCATGCACAAGTCTTGTAGGCTGTCAATGACATTAATGGTGAAAACTTATACATTCTATTTGTTCATTCATTCGTATGTTACGTCCTTCTAGGCCGTCCATTCCTTATCATGTTCAGGTGCTGGTAGCAGGAAGTCGGACTGAGGTTGAAGATTTGCAGACGAGATCGCGTACACTGTTCGCCTTGCTGCGTTTACGTGTAAAGAGTATGGTAGAGTTCGACCGTCTGTCCATTGATCAGCAAAATACTTAGCAGCACACATTGGGGCATTGCCTCAAGCCAAGAAAAAGTGGGGACCGATAACTATTTTCCCTTGGCAAATAGGGTAGACTACATATACTGCCAAATCTGTATTTACCACTGAAGAAAGCCTTCACACTGCTTCCAACTTGTAAATATTTTCTACTCATGGGATGCAACTTTCTGGAAGCATGAGAATGATGTATGTGTGCAAAGACTTCACTACAATTGCATGACAGTGGCATCACAATGCCAGCACACAAAGGTAGGGCGCACCAATCTGCTGAAACAAGCAAGCATAGATGCAGACTTTCTTTGTCCAGCACTGCAGCATGCACCAGGTGCAACACGCCGACGCCGGATTATATTTACTTATAGAGAGAAGCCATGACCAAAAGAATAGCGCCTACTTGAGCATCCCACTGAATTCACATTCACTCAAAGCACATGCGCATCTGACTTAAAATGCTCCGCAGCCATTCCTTCACCGCACTTGCATCCTTGTGACTGCCAGCAAAGCGTGCTTGCATCCAGTTTTGAGCCGTGAATATTGCTTCGCAAGGTGGTGCCTGCATGACTGACCGTTGATGCATTATTCCTCTGAAAGGATCTGTCCATGAAACTCGTCAGTGCTGCCGCAGGATAGGACCCACAAGTAAGATCCACTTCACAACTTGTATGATAAGAGTAGTCCTCTCCGTTTACCTTATCTACAGCTCAAGGGCTTGCCGACATGTACTTGCCACTTCAGAGTGGTTGACTCCTGCGTTCTGCGCCCTACGCTCGGCACTCGTGTTATGTGAAGCGGCAAGCCACTCTTATGATTGTAGCTGTATTGCTCCATGAGAGATATCTTGCAAAACGCAAGACACTGGCTTCTTTGCGACGTGTGTTGTGCATCTGGCTGTACACTACAGCTCTGCTGTATACTTCGTATGTACAGGTCAAAGATGTGAGGAGTTTCCAATCAGTCTCCACACGCTCAAACACCCAAGTAAGTCTGCAGCCGGCGGTGCAACTCATCCTCCAGCTCGCGTGCACGCAAACTCTCGCCCGTATTTGAGCCACTCGGGTCTCGCCAGCTGGCGTGCTGCGAGCAGTAGATCTCGTGCAGTTGCTGGGCTTCTGCTGCAGTCAGGCCTCTTGGACCTCCGCCTGCCAGAGCACGACACATGTTATCAGCTGGCACAGCACGAGAAAGCGCGCACTCGCGCGCAAGAGAGAGAGAGAGGAGTACCGGAGATGAGCTGTGAACAACCTCAGGATGTGAGCTGGGAGTCAAACTTTGACTCCTTCAGTTGGACCTACCCGGCGCACAGAAGCGCAGTCAAGCAGCCGAAGGAACCCGTGCCCTCAAACAAGCACATCTTGTTGCTGGTCCAAGTCTCACCTGAGGTTATGATTCACCCACGAAACAGGGCAAGGCACGCAGTCTAGAAGCAGTCTTGCACTCTCATGCCTTGCTACCAGAATCAATCTTGGCAGAAGTATGACTGTGTGTGTGTGTGTGTGTGTGTGTGTGTGTGTGTGTGTGTGTGTGTGTGTGTGTGAAAATGAGGCGCCACAGGATGATCAGAGAGACGTACCTGCATGGGCTGCTTCTGACAAGGGAAGCATTCCCAGGGCCAGAATAAGCCGCCTGAGGTCGCTACCGGTCAGCTCCGGGTCGTTCCTCAGGAGCGATGCTCGCGCCTGGGTAACCCACCTGGCGGCACTTGCTCTCGCCACCTGTCCTATGATGTCATCTGCCTCATTCTCCAGCAGCTTGCAGGCAACCCTCAGAGTGTTGAGCGCGCCGCGGGCCTTTTGGACTGCCGTCAGCGGAGCTGAAAAGAGAGGCAGAGAGAGGGAGAGCGAGAGATGTACAGGACGCGCCAGCCATGAGCACGCACGCACGCACGCACGCACACAAGGAGGGGAGTCAATAAAGAGGTTCATCGGAGGCGAGCACGGAAACGGCAAGCCTGCCTGGCGCGTGATGCCTGGAGGAGCCTCCTTGTCATGCCCCTTGCCACGTTATCCCGTCTAGTCGCGCGGGGGGAGACAGGCGAGAGGGGGGGGGGGGG
>WELA01008857.1:3492-13624 GCA_009602735.1 Mesotaenium endlicherianum | reverse complement strand
CCTCCCCACCCCCCGGCCTTCTCCCTTACTCCAGAAATGATCGCCATGCTTCACAAGCTATGGCTGGTGAAGCACAGCTGACCTCAGCCATGGCTGCTACTTATGCTCCAATACTTTGTCCATTCTTGCAGTGTATACACTTGTAAATGTGTGTGTGCGCGTGTGCGCGCGCACATGGCATGCTTGTGTGTGTGTGTCTGCCTGTGTCTGTGTGTGTATGTGGTCTTGATGCACAACCACAGTACACAGATAAAGTAATGTCTTTCTTTCGGACGATCAAGACTATGCGTGAGTGGGTCACTAGTGAGCGAGATACTGGCGTGTGCCCTGTTGTCCTGCTGACATTCTACCAGCTTCACCCTCGCACGTTGTTCTTCCTGCAGAAGCACTCCAATGTCCCAGTCTCCCCCCTTCGGCCCCCCCCTTCCCCCTTGCCAGTCCCCCTTTTCCACCCCCACTCCCCTACACATGTAGAAGCACGGCCACAGTACACCAAATAGTACCAAAACACCAGAGAGCATGCCGGTAGTGCCATCTCACGCACAACCCCTCTCGTTGGTGACACGCGCTCGCTACCACGGTTGTCGTCGGCAGCGGGAGATGAAGCGGTGGATGGAGATCGTGGTGAAGCGCGTGACGGACGCGCAGCTGCTTGCCTGGCAGGGTGGCCCCGTCATACTAACCCAGGTGCGTGCGCGAGTGCCTGGGGTGCCTCCTCTCCCCCCTGTGCTGAGCCCCACGCAACTCTGGCCCACCTTCCCTTCCCTGCGTGCTGAGCCCAACTACATTCAGCTCCGCCTGATTCTGAAACCTCAGCCTTCAGGCACACGACCCCTGAGGCCCCTAAGCCGCCGCCCCCTCCCCCCCCGCCCATCCCGGGGAAGTAAGCTCCAGCTTTCCTCTGAGCTCTACCTCAGCCCTAGGCCTTACTAGCCCTAGCTCTAGCTAGTCCAAGCCCATGGAACGCTTTGAGACTTTTGAACCGATAGCTCCTGGCTGTCTGCCCCCTGGTGCTGGAAAATGGAGCTTGCAGGTGCTACACGTGCTTACCTTGCTGCTGCTGCTGCTGCTCATGTCAGGTGCGTGAAGGCCTTCCGCATGCGTGTGGTAAATGCAGGAACACGCACGCGTGTCAGCATGGGGCTCCCTGCTGCTCACCCTTCTTGGCGGGTGATGGGTGCTGTTGAGGCGCATGAAGATGTCTGTATAGTATTGTGAGGGAGCTGGAGGTTGACGTGCATGGAAATGTTGGCCGGGAATCCTGGATGACTTTATTGGCTGTCACTGCAAAGCCTTTGAAAGCGCATAGGTACACACACACACACACACACACACACACACACACACACACACACACACACACACACACACACATGTATGAGCACGCAAAGAGGACCTTGAAGTGGTTATCGATCGAGTTGCCCGGTTGCATGGCGGAAGTGCAATATTTCACGTTGGCGTGGCGATATATATATGTGTGTGTGTATGTGTGTGTGTGTTGTACACGATGTTCTTGAAATTTTGTATCTCTTGAGCCTGTGCTGAAAGACTATTGCTGGTGGAACAGTACAAGTCATGCTTGCTAGGTCCACCAACAGTCCTAAGTAGTCATCCTTAAAGTGGATAAATCAACCAGCAAGTGTCACTAGACTGAGACAACGCAGCATGGGCACGTGGCGTACTTCAGGCAACTGGCCCTGCTGATGTTGAGCCACCATCGCTTTGCGGCTGCTTGCCACGTGGCAGGTGGAGAACGAGTACGGCGATGTGGAGGCTGGCTTCGGTACGTCCGGGAAGGTCTACATGCAGTGGGCTGCTGACATGGCGCAGTCTCTGGGCACCAGGTGTCCTTGGATCATGTGCAAGCAAACAGACGCGCCCCTCAACATCGTACTCCTCTCGCCAAGAGCTATATCGGCACCTCTTCTATTTTTTCATGCATTTCTCCTGCCGGGGTCCTTTTATGTATGCATCTGCACGCGTTGTGCACGTGTGACTGGCACACATGCACAGGGTGTAAGTTTGGGTTGTGGGTTGCACTTCAAGTTGAGGTCTAAAATTTAGGGTGTCGGGTTTCGGGGTTGGTTCGTAGGTCACTAGGGGAATGCCGACTGCTCCTACGTCATTAGGCCCATCTGTCTCTGAAGCCCCTTCCTTTGTCTCTGACTGTCGATGCGCCACAGATCGACACCTGCAATGGCTTCTACTGCGACGGCTACCGGCCCAACGATTGGTCCAAGCCGCAGCTGTGGACCGAGATCTGGACGGGCTGGTGAGTCAGCAGCCACCTGGCGTGCGTGCCACCCATGTCAGCCTGTCACAGTCGCACACGTGTGTTGTCACTTTTGCCTGACACCTTCTGCAGTTTGCTAAATCGGCCCATGCTGTTGGCTGGGCTCTCCTGCATGTGAGCTCTCACTTGTGAACACAAACCCGGATTGCAAGGGTGGGGATTTGCATGCATGCATGTGCATACATCTATGAAAAAAAACATGTGTGTGCGTGTGGGCATTGGCCGTTCGTGTTCATCACTTTATAAATTGTGATGTCTGGTGTCAACACTGATGATCGCTCGTCGCTTGTACTCCGATTCAATAGACCGGGGGGGGTTCAGAAAATTGTAATCTAGCACTCTGGATTTTCCTGTTGATATCAGTTTCTACTGAATCCCGTCAGCTGCACCTTCCATGCAACCCTAGCCCTGGCCTTGGCCATCCCTTTGTGTTGGCCAGTTGTCCCAAAACCCTCATCACAACCCTTCTCCACCGCCAGAACCCTATAGCCAGGTGCTGCTGACATCTGGTGCCTTGCTTCACCCACGTGTGGCCGTGATGGGTTGGTCGGGGGGCTTGACCTGGCGGGCGGCAGGTTCACGGCATGGGGAGGCCCTCTGGTGCACAGGCCGGCTGAGGACCTCGCGTTTGCGGTCGCTCGCTTCGTGGCCAAGGGCGGGACCTACTTCGCCTACTACATGGTCCGCCAGCTTGCCACCTGTCCCTCTTTCTCCTTCCCTTCCTCTTACTTGTCCCCAATCAATCGCCACTCATTCTCCAAGTCTTAGACGGTGTTGTATGTGCTGTGGGCAAGCTCCAGCACGTTGCAGGAGCTACAAAATTTTGCATTGAAGCACGTGTTTGGGCTGTGATCCTGGCAAGGTAAATGTTAGAGAGTGGACCTAAAGGAGATGCCACAGCACAGCCTCTATCGAGTGTCGACGGGCCACGACGCCACTGATAATTGCAGGTAAGGCACAACGAGGCTCGGTTCTTTTCTTGCTGGCATTCGGCCTGAAGCCTGAGTCCTGAAGTGGGAACACGCAGTGAAGGCTTGACGCTTGGGCTTGACGGACTTGCCGCGCCCAGAAGCCATGCTCGTATCCTACCCCGGAGAGACGACTTTTCTTTCCCTTTCCGCGACACGCACTCTGACTCTCGACGCCCGGTCCTTGCAGTACCATGGCGGGACCAACTTCGAGAGGACAGCTGGCGGCCCCTTCTACGTCACGTCTTACGACTACGCTGCCCCCATCGACGAGTTCGGTGCGTACCCTTCCCCGCCTCCCACCCCCCCAAACCCCAAATCCCGAACCCCCTTGCCCTCCGGTCCTTGTGTTCTCAGTGGGAGACGCAGTTAGAGTCATGTCCTGCACTCCTCCTCCTCCTCCTGCTCCTCCTGCTGCTCCTGCTGCTGCTGCTGCTGCTGCAAGTACTGCTGCTGCCTAGTGCTAGTGGCAGGGGTGGTGGCTGCCTTCTCACCTTTCAGTGTGGCCCTTCTAAGCGTCACGTTTCCGGGGACACACAACTCCCTTGGGTGTGTTCATGCGTGAAGGCTCCCACAGCCTGCTTCTGGTGGAAGCAAGGGACATGCATTCTGACGAGGTTCGGTTCTCCCTCTGACAGGCGTGCCTGCGGAGCCGACGTACAGCCACCTGGCAGCCCTTCACGCAGTTCTGGCGGAGTGCAGCGATGCCCTGCTGGCAGTCGACGAGGTGCTGCGCGAGCAGCTGGGGCTGCAGCAGGAGGTGACACCTGTCCCACTGCCATTACACCTACAGCTGGACATATTCTCTCTCGCGCTACTCACCTGCTGCTTGTCTCTCCGCTTGCCAGGGGGGGGCATAGGGGAATTCTTGTCAGTTATAGAATCTCTACCAGATGCGCGCATGCGCCTCTTGCTTCTGGAAGTTGCATCTAACCGTAAGACGTGTTTCGCTTGGTTTCCCTCCAGTCTTGCCAGGTGGCCTGGCCCCGGCCCTCGCCGGGATCATGCGTAGAGAGAAACAGGCATGATACTGGAGCTAGCCACAGGATGGTATACCCGTATTAGGGATGTCAGCACATTGCAGTTAGGTTGGAGGGCCAGATCAGACAGGGGTGAGATGAGATCTTATGTGTGCTCCTTGATGTCTCTAGATATCTCTAGTACTGACTGACTTGCACCCGGCCTTTGCTGCTGCAGCTGCACCTGTACACGACTCTGATCGACGGGCCCCGCAAGCCGGCAGCTGGCAAGGAGGAGGAGGAGGAGAAGTGCGCCGCGTTCCTATCCAACATCGGCACGGTGGGAGCCAACGTGACGTTCCGCGGGCGAGTCTTCTACCTGCCCGCATGGTCTGTCACCATCCTGCCCGACTGCCGGCAGGCCGCCTTCAATACTGCCCAGGTAAGTTTCAGGGCTGCCCCAAGGGGGTTGGGGGGGATGCACGCGCACCGCACCCTCATTAGCGCCTGCTATTGAATGTGCTGCTTCATAACTCATGCTTTCTCTACGTACTTTCTTTGGGGCTTTTTTATACCCCATCACCGTCAAAAGGGATGTAGCTTCTCGTGGTCCTCTTCCTCACCCTCCTCCTACTCCTTGCCTTCCTCCTTCCCCCCCCCGCCNGCCCGCCCGTCATCCTCCCCTTCCTCCTCCTCACACCCTCCTTCCTTCCTCTTCCTCCCCCTCTTTCTCCTCCCCAGCCTCCTCTTCCTCCTATTCCTCCTCCTTCTCCTCCTCCTCCTCCTCCTCCTCCTCCTGCTTGCCCTTGCACTTACACTCTCCATGCCCCACCTGCTGTGTGCCATGTTTCATATTGACATGTGTGCCGCCAGATCAACGCCCAAGCCACCGTCATGGGGATGCATGCACCCGCCGGAGCCAGTTGGCAGCAGCAGCAGCAATCGCCTCATCACTCCCAAGACAAACTCGGGCCAAGCGCAGTGGGCGGCGGGGGCGACTCCCCCTCCAACCCAGACCAGGTTCTAGCTGGAGGAGGCCTGCCATCCAACAGCCGCCAGGTGTCGGCATCTGGCAGCAGCAGCAGCGGCCGCACGGCAGCCTTGCAGTGGAGCTGGAGGGAGGAGCCCCTGGGCGTGTGGGGCGATGCCATCGAGTCCCCGCTGCCCCTGGAGCAGATCAGCGCCACCCGGGACCGCACGGACTACCTGTGGTACACCACTCAGTACGTTGTCTGCGCCCTCAGCCTGGCTGGCTCTCGGCCTTGGGACTTCCCAGCCTCCAAAGCTATAAAGCCACCCCCGGCCCTCATTTCAAACACAAAAGCCCCGAAATGAAGCCCCGAATGCCTGCGCTCCAACTGCTAGAGCTGCTTTGAACCTATGCTGCGTGTGTGCTGCTGGACTCCCAGCCTGGCGTGAGTGCGCGCTTTTGCTTTGCCTGTGCATGGCTCCTTAATGGCCTCCTTCTCACCTGGGTCCTGAGAAATGGCAATCATATTTGTGTCCAGTAACCTGTGATAGTAGGGGAGGTGCACGCCACACCCACAGGTAGGGAACAATAGATGTACTTTTCTTTCCCTCTTTTTTTTTCAGTGTATGCACTCACACGCACATGCACAAATTCACACAGAGATCGGAAGGTGAATGCCACCCCGCAGGTGCCATGCAGTCTAAAGCGTAGCTAGCAAGGTAGGCACTGTGATTGGTGGGATAGGATGGGGGTGGGCGGGAGTTCTTGCTAAGCTGGGCGAGCATCATTGGCAAAACGATTGCTCGCTTAGGCATCCGCACACTTCTTTCTGGCGCAAACACCTCGCTAATGCACTGTGATGGCACATGCTTTGGAGAATCATGTAAGCCACGCCCAAGAGAGCCCGAGATTGTGACTGATCACGGAAAGCGAGCAGTGTGTATGCAGCCAAATACTTAAAGATACGCCAAGTATGGGCAAGTATGCCAGGGAGGAGGGTGTGAGAGCGGGAGGGAGGGAGGGAGGGAGAGGGAGGGAGAGAGGAAGAGAGGGGAGAGGGAGGGAAGGAGCTGGGCATACAAGGTGTCAAGGTGTCGGATCTGCAGTCCAGCTCCGTCCCCCCCGGCACCGGCACCTTCATTTGCCACGCCAACAAGCTTGACACGCGCCAGTTGCACCCACGAGGGCGACAGATGTCATGAGGATATAGCTCTCTTTGCTGCACACTTGTTTCACTGTTTGCTATCCTTGTCACATGATAATACATTTGCGTCAGCTTTGTTCCTCTTCCCACGAGGCCCCAGGGGCAATGCTCTCCAGACCCCACAAACTCTTTATCAGGATGGGCGAGGAATCCCCCCACCTTTCTTGTGGGATGTCAACTCCTCTCCTGCGTCACAGTCCCGGCCCAATTTCCTGGCCCATTTTTCTGGCCCACTGTCATCAAGTTCTGACCCTCAAAGATTGAAAGAGCTTGCCTGCCGCCCAGGTTGGAGCTTCCGGAGAATGTGTCGGCGCCAAATGCGACGCTGAGCATCGAGAAGCAGGGGCATGCAGTGCACGCCTTTGTCAACGGCCACCTGGCAGGTGCACTCCCTCTCTTGCGCTCAGTCTTGGGCTTGCTTAAAACTCCCCCCCAACTCCCGAAATGCCTCTCTTGCACTCTCCTTGTTCTTTCGGGGCCATGCCTAATGTCTGCGTGGTTGTTCTTTTCCCAAGTGGGAGCGAGAAACGGAAGGCAAAGAGAGCATTGAAGCAAAGGCCACGTAGGAAAGAAACTTACAGGTTGCTTGTGCTTCCTGAAACATCTCCGTCTCCGATTCCCTCAAAGTAGAGAAAAGAAATCTCGTTGACTCTCCTGACCCCCCCCCCTCCCCCCCCTTTTCTACCCCTAAGAAGGCGGCGAGGGAGGTGTTCCCATTCAGTATGGGGATGCTATGGGGCTGTTGTAAACCTGTCAGCGTCAAAGCTGCTGGCAAGTGACAACAAGCTCCGGGAGTGCAGGCACGTGTCGCGCTCTGTTAAACAATGGAGTATGCTTGCTACGTGGCATTGCCACTCTGGGATTACGTTCTGAGTGTGCATGCTACGTTCCACCTGAGATCGGCTGAGTCACCCGCTGACGGCTGTTGCGATGCCGTGTGTGTGCTGTTCCGGGCGCCAGGCAGCGCGCACTACGGGGTCAGCCCCTTTGAGGGCGCGCCGGCATTCAACGCCAGCCTGACAGCTGGCGTCAACCACATCGCGCTCCTCTCCATGACTGTGGGCCTCTGGGTATGCCCCCCCCATGCCCGCCCCTCCCAGATGCCAAACCAAAACCCAAACTCTCATTTCAATAGGTGCTTTACATGGTCAACACCTACATACCCATTGCCCATGATTCCTCCCCCACATTGTTTTTTGACGCAAGAGAAGTCTCGCGCTTTCGTGTGAGACTAAGACAGGGACATGTGTGCCCACTTCAGCTGCCATTGGCTTTGCATCCTCCTTCAAATGTAGAACTCTCAACCCAAGCACACAGATTCTGTGTGCATGCATGCCTAGGCGGCAGGCGGGCTGATGGGCGGACGTCTTTGAATACTGCTGGGCCCATTCGGTTGCTTCGAGAACCATGTAGTGAGACCATGCCGTGCACAGAGACGAAGCCAGCACCAAAAAACACGTGCGAGAAAAGAACCTGCAATAAGCCAGAATCGGCCCCTTACTGCTTCGGCTAGCGCTGGTCTTACCCGTGACAACTGAGGAGGAAAGGGCGGGCACGAGACGACAACAATGAGGATGATGGTGACAACTGACAATGGTAATGACAATGACGACGACAACGATGACGAGGATGATGACGATGACTGATGGGGAAGAGCGATCAGCGGCACACAGCACACGCTCTGCTTGACGTGTCGTGGGTAGCCTGTGCTGCTCCCCACTGGACATGGTCCTCTGGACTCGCCGCACCTGCCGTCCCTGTGCCCCCCTCTCCCCCCCCCTCCTCGCATGGGGCACGCACATGTGGCTTATGGGGGCAGCCATGAGCAAGCCTCCTCCCGGGCTGAGCGAGAGAGCTCTCTCTCCAGCTTGCTATTTGCAGCCTGAGCGTAGTTACAAGCCGTTCCACGCGCATGTTCTCCGGCTGCGCCCCATTTTGTTTTCCTCCCGCCTGCCAGAGTCCAGCCCAGCCTCTTAGCCGCCCTCCCTCTCTGTCTCTCGCCTCCGGGGGCTTGCTTGCCAACTGCGCGCATCGGCAAGCTCACAGCTCCCTCACACCAACGATTCTCCACTCTGTGGTGTTTCTCTCCTATCATGTGCATATCGTACGCTTTGTACCGTTTACTGACCTTGATATGGATGTATACCTACATGTACCTTGGCCAATGGGGCGGTGGCAGAACTACGGGGCCTACTACGAGGCGCTGGAGGCGGGGGTCAGGGGACAGGTGTCCGTCACGGGGCTGCCGCTGGGCCTGCCCACGCTCGCCCTCAAGGGCCCCTGGCTGCACCAGGCAAGCGAGCTCCCCCGCCCGCCCGCCCGCCCGCCAGCCAGCCAGCCACCTTGCTCTGTTCGTGAATGCTGTGATATGTTTTTGAATCGGAGAGAGGGGTGGGGGGCGGACCCCGCCTGGCCCCGAGTAAAGCGCATCGGCCCTGAAGAGTATGTCATAGACTGGTTTTGAACACCTTCTTTTCTGCCGGCATGCGGACGCATGCGTGTGCTTGGATGGCTGGCGTGCTTGTCATGTTTTTGTGCTACGCTTAAATCTCTGTGTGTTATCCTCTTCAAAAGAAAGAGTGATTGCCAAAAGGGGGGTGATGCAGTGTGATAATTGACTCGGCGGGGGGCTGGCAGGTGGGATTGAAAGGAGAGCACGAGCACTGGTACGCTCCACTGGACAAGGATGACCCGGATGGTGCCAAGTGGCAGCCTGGCCTCGCCTCTGCCATTGGCCGGCCGTTGACCTGGTTCAAGGTACGTGCTTGCATGATTGTTGATGTACATGTGTGTGTGTGTGTGTGTGTGTGTGTGTGTGTGTGTGCGCGCGTGTGTGTGTACATACATATAAGATATAAATGTGTCGACATATGTATGTCCCTTTCTGTATATAAGTATTCATTTATATCTCAATTTTATATTAGTATAAGAGATAGAAATAAATACTTTTATACATATACATATTTGTGCATTTGTGGATATGCCTATGTGCGTTATGTTCATGCTAGTTAGTTGCACCCCATGTGCGCCTCACGGCAGGACTATACCAGGAAAGGCCCAGGACTGTTTGTGGGGAGGGAGAAAAGGCGATACATGTAAAGGAATGCCCTAGCTGCCCGTGCTCTCCTACCAGGATGTGTTCATTCAGCCTTGCCTTGAGTACTCCAATCTGCTTGCAGACGGCAGACACACGCCCCTGCACTCGAGCGCGGCAGGTCCCTTAAGGATGCCACCTGTGCTGCCACCTGTGCTGTTGTTATCACGGAAGCTTCTGCTCCTCACTGGCACTCCGGATCCTATAGATAGTTTTAATGATGTCCATTTTTGTAAAGCTTTTGCACCCCTTCAAGACTCTCAAGGCGCCATGCAAGAGACCACGAGCCCTCCCGCTACTTGCGCCCTGCCCTGTCCAGAGACACCTGGTCCTGAGCCGGAAGATTGCGGGTGCATCCATGTGCTTGCGCGTCGGTGCGAGAGCAGGCGTCATTTGCCACGCCCAGCGGCGATGCGCCCGTGGCCCTGGACCTGGCGGGCCTGGGCAAGGGCTTTGCGTGGGTCAACGGCGTGGGCATCGGGCGCATCTGGCCGTCCATCCTGGCCGCCAGCACCAGCAGCAGCAGCAGCAGGGCGTGCGACCAGAGCTGCAACTACGTGGGCAGCTACAGCGCCACCAAGTGCATCCATGGCTGCGGCAAGCCCACGCAGCGCTGGTCCGTCACCCCCCCCCCCCCCCCCCCC
>WELA01008840.1:5282-23971 GCA_009602735.1 Mesotaenium endlicherianum | reverse complement strand
CGAGGATATCGTCGAGGTAAACCTGGACAAATTTCCCCAAGGAAGGTCTAAAAAAATTGTTCATCATACTTTGGAATGTCGCTGGTGCATTGGTAAGTCCAAACTTAGGACTTTGCATTGGAAGTGCCCAATAGCCGTACGAAACGCTGTTTTGGAGACATCCTCTGGTGCCTAGTTTGAAAATACTCCCGTACTGTCTCTTTTGGCCGTACTGTACGTATTGTAATACTCCGTATCGTCGTACTCCAAAATACTCGAACAGACCGATTTTCCGGTTTATTGTCAATTTATAGTCGATTTATATCACCGACACTTACGTATTCCGACGTATTCTAACGTACAATTCTGACTCTCACGTATCGTACGTACGACGAATACGGAAGTACGTATGCGGCGGATCCAAATTTTTAAGCTAGGCTCTGGTGTGATTCGAATTTGATTATAGCCTTGGGCTAAATTAAGCAATGAGAACACGAATGCCCCTTGCAGCGAATCAAACAACTTGAGAGATTGAGGTTTCGTGTAGGGACCCGGCGGAGAACGCAGTAACTGTGTTGTTTCCTCCTGCACGGTCTGAAACTGAATGGAGGCAGCCTTCTCTTGGGCATCCCTCAAATTGACTGGTACATATACCGGCATCTTAGAAGGATGTTGCATGACATGAGCTAAGGGTACATGCCCTCTCTGCGAAGGAGATGCCGGCAGGCCTCTGGTTATTTCTCTAGCAGCCCTCCTGTCTGCCCTGTCTGACTGGGTCTCCGTGCCTGGAGGTGGGGTCTCTCCTATGGCAGTTCCCAGCCAAGAGATATCCTCCTTTTCAGCGAGTTGCTGCAGGGCCAACCCCGTCTTCTCCCTTACAAGGGATGTGGCAGGTGTCAGGATCACGGCGGGGCTAGTGTCCTCCTCCTCGCCTTCCTCCTCGTCTTCCTCTGACTCCTCCTCCTCGCCGTCCCCGGGTTCCTCTGAGTCTTCTGGGGTCTCTTCTATCAGCTGCTTTAGCTCTTCCCAAGAAAAAGAATATTCCACTGACCTTCCCCTTTTGGGTGCTGGTGGGGGCTGCTGAGTTCGGACCGCATACAGGTCCTTTTCCCCCTGCTTGCTTGCCCATTTGGCATAAGCGTGCTTCCCTTTTGAGAATGACTCTCGGGCCCTGCTTCTGTCCCCCTGCATTTCTTGGCTCATGCAGTCTCTGACCCCATCCAATCTTGGGTCCCAAGCCGCAATGTGAGGGGGCAATACTATGTTCCCCTTTAGGTCTGTCAGGAAATCCTCATCCGTCGCCCTGTCATTCTGCTGATCCCTCATGTTGATGGCCATTCACCGCCAATCGGTGGGCTTTTGGAAGAAGGCAGGTTCTGTCCTTTTAAGAGTACAAGGGTTCCCTGCAAAGTCTAGCTGACTGGTTTCCCTGGTANCTGGTTTCCCTGGCCAAGAACTCCCAGCTTCTCCTCTCCACCTCATTATACATGGCCTTGAACCGGTTATGGGGTGTAGAGTCCTTAAAGCTGTCCGCGTCCATGGGGATCATCCTGATGACCCTATCTTCCCCCCAGATACCAGGATTCGAGACAGCCCCTGCTTCGTTCACCTGGGCCATTGCCTTGGCCTCTCTGACCGTATATCCTACCATCCTGGCGTAATCGTGGTAGATTAGGAGCCCTGTGCGGACCTCTATATACTTGTCAAAGTTTTCGGATGTCTCCCCTTCCCTCTGGAGGATTTCCTTCTATGACTCACTGCGACTTCTCTGGGCATACTTGAAGGCCTCCTCCAGTAGATCAAAGCCCTTGCCCAGCACCGTGTAGCGGTAGCTGTTGGTTCTCCTCTGTTCTTCTTCTTCAGCCTGCTGCTTCCGCTTCACCTCAGCTTGCCTCTCCTCCTCAGCTTTCTAGGCCTCCTCTGCAGCTTTTCTGTCCAGGTCTTCCTGCCTCAGTCTGGCCTGTTCCTCCTCCTCCTTCTTCTTCTGTGCCTCCCGCTGTTGTTGGAGTCGTTGTGATTCCCGAGCGGAGATGGAAAATGATTCGATGTCTCCACGGAATTGCAAGTATTCTGCATGTGCCTCTTCCGCCCTTCTCTTCCTCTTGAATTCCGACTTTTGAGTCATCCTGCTTAATCATAAACACAATGTAGTTATTGAAGTCAGGATATTTCTCGCTACCGAGTGCCCTTGATGAAGAGGAACGCGATCGGGAGAGTTCCTAGTGTGAAATACCTGGTGTGAGTAAATATAAGGGAAAGATTGAGTTTGTCGAGAAAGTGAGTGTGAGCGCAGGTTGAGTGTGTAATATGGTTATCAGAGATTTTCCGGGTGATCCCGAAACAGAATACCACTCCCTCCAACTTAAGTTTAAAGGTGGGCTGCCTGTCACAACTGTCACTAACTGTCACATTCCCCTCCAACTTATATGGAGACAGGACCTCCTGTCACCTTCCCATGTCTACTGAAGTGACAGTTAGGGCAGTGCCCCAGCCGCCCGTTTCAACGCCCCTTTGGCATTGGTCAGCTAGTCCTTAGATTTCCAAGTGTCCCTAGAGGCATCGTAACACTTCCATCGGATGAGGTACTTCATGACATATTTAAGCGATCGACGGATCGAGCGAGCGTCTAAAGTCTCATCGACCTCATATTCGTCAGGGTCGCCGTCCCGGACAGCGGGGACCGGTCCCGGTTGGACAGGTAACCGACCTGTGAACAGTGTATCACCTTTGATGTATGGTTCCAGGAAGGAGACATTAAAGACCGGGTGACCCTTGTAGTCAGCTGACATGTTCAGTTTGTAAGCATTCTGACCGACACGACGTACCACCGAATATGGACCGACCCAGACAGGGCCAAGCTTTTTCTTGACCACACCAGGGAGATACAGGTGCTGAGAATGCAGTTTGACTGAATCGCCCTTAGAAAATGTTTGCTCCCGACGGTGTTGATTAGCGTATTTTTGTTGGTTTTCTTGGGCTATGTGAAGGTTTTGTTGAACTTTTGACAGGGTGTCAACAAACTCCTGAGTTGACGAGAGGGAGACCAGGTTGTCAATCCCTTGCGGGTCAGTTAAAGACTCCCAGTATATTAGTGGATATATTATTCATTTAAATATAATAGTTAATTAAGTTCAGCCTGCTAAACTTTAGTTAATAGTCAGTCTGCTGGACTTTACATAATTCTCAGTTTGCTGATTCAGTCGGAAGCAGCAGGCTGAAAGTCCATATAAGTCAGCTTGCTGACACATTCTTTGACAGCAAGCTGACTTCCGTACTCGGTAGCAGCGAACTGCCTTGATATGCATCTAAGTGCGATATGCTAGATGAATAGCCAGATAACATCCCTATGATGGATGGCTATTCGGGATGATGGGAGATGGCGGTGGATTTGGTTAACCGAGGTCCTACCAACGTGGTTAACTCCCGGGTAGGCGGTGCCATCGCACTGACCGTTGAACAGTAAACTCATTCCATGTACATATGCTAGGCATTGCTCTCGAGTTCGGCATTCGGAAACGAGGCCAACTCTCTTGTACAGCTTACTGAGAGAGATCTGAATCCAAGGCGAGAAGCCATTGATACGCACTGTCTTCTAACCTTGCTTATGTATGAGTTTACTGATTTGCATCATTGATGCTAGTTTACTCGCATTTGACTTACGAGTATTATTCCCTGCTAGTGTATTGTCCTTTGCCGTTTAACTAGTTAACGGAAATACCATAAGATTACTTGCTGATATAAAGATCTTTATCAATTGTTAATCGCTTATTTGGTAAGTCGATTCATTTCAGTGGTATCGGAGCAGTTATCACAGTCTTCTTTGTATGGTAAGGACAAGGTCTCAAACTAGCAACTCCCGAGACATGGAGAACCAGGATAACGAGAATGTCGAAAACCAGGCGGAAAGCCATGTAGCGGGAAACCGTACCTATTCGGAAGCAGTAGCGGATACTGCAGCTAGGGAGGCAGCAGATGAGGCAGCTGCTATTGCCTTAGTCGCAGCTCAGCAAGCTGAGGAGGAGATAGCCAGACTAGAAGCTGAACAAGTGGCAAAGGCCGCTGAAGATATATGAAGGAGGGAAGGACAGCCAGCTCACGAGCGCACTGTTGAAGAACTTATGGCATCAAGGGCCAATGTTCTGAACCCACCTCCTGCCGTACAACTCAATGTACCCCTAGGTCAAATACGTGACCGGCTGAATGCGGCAGGAATTGCTGCTGCAGGAGCAAGAGGGATTGTTGAGGACACTACTCAGCGAGTAGATGCCAATGCTGCTGCTGCATTTGCTAATCTACCACCCCAAAATGTAGACTTGGGAGCATTGTTCGTTCAGATGCAGTCGCAAATGGCGACCATGTATCAGTCCCAGCAGGAGGACAAAAGAATCATAATGTCCCTACTCCGGGACAGAGACCAACTGGGGTCTCACACCACTAGTGGTGGTGGCCGAGGGCCTAGTAAGCCCAAGCCGAAACCTCCCCAGGACTATGATCCTGAGGGAAACAGAAAATATTACCTGATCAAGTTTCTCGCGGATGTTGAGCAGTGGCTGGAGAACTACCCAGAACTGCAAGATTACGAGAAGGTCAGGCACACCGGTGCGCTACTGAAAGGCAGTGCCGCAGACTGGTGGCTTTACTGGAAGGAAGAGCGTAAGGCTCGGCAACTCGGTGACCCTACGTGGGTAGAGTTTGTCGAGAAGTTGCATGAGAAGTTTGATGTCATCAACCAGCAGGAGAAAGCTATCTATGCGATGATCTCCCTGACACTGAAGCAGACCACTTCAGTTGCTGAGTTTGCTCAAAAGTTCCAAGAGAACATGATGAAGCAGCCTGATTTGCCAGAACGGTATAGGATAGCATACTTCAGGTATGGCTTGAAATCCGAGGTCTCTGGTCATTTTGCTGAGAAAAAGTATGAGAAACTGGCTGACTTGATCCAGGATGCTGACGCCTGGGATCAGCAGCAGTTCAATCACAAGCGCCAGAGTAACGCTTTGGTGTCTAAGATTGTCAAAAAGCCCCACGGTTCCTACAATGCAGTTGAAGGAGACCAGGCTGAGGATAATCAGGGTGATGAATATGAGTATGAGTACAATGCTATTCAGTCTAGAGGTAGAGGTGGTCCCTCTCGAGGTGGCTATGGAAGGGGTGGTGGTAGGACTAAGCCGAGACCAGCCTCAGCAAAATCTACTTGCTACCATTGTCAGCAGAAAGGCCACTACAGAGAACAGTGTCCGGTCAAGCACCTGCCTAAGGTCGAGAGAAAAGACCTGCCTTTAAAAGACAGCAACAGTCAGTAATCCAGTCTACTGACTGTGAGGATGCTAGAGATAGTGAGGCGTCACTAGTTGCCCTCGTAGCAGGTATTATGGGTCCTGCTGAACTGGATTCACTATGCATGCCTGACAACCAGATAAAGGAGACCATCAGCAATATAGACGTCCAGAGAGTGCACACTCTGGATGCTCTTGTTCCACCTGATGTCCAACATTTCTTTGCTACGTCAGGAGAACAATGCGAAAGTCAGGAAAAGACAGTCCCCCCTATCCTACTGCATTGCATGATTGCAGGTAGGAAGGTGAGGGCATTTGTTGACGGAGGGGCGTCACATACTTTTATTCACAAGGACTTAGTTAAGCGGCTAAGGCTGCCTACTGTCACCCAAGGGAATAGACAAATATTCCTTGGAGATGCCTCAAGTATCCCGGGAGGAGTTATACCATAGCCTATTGAGGTCCAGTTAGGTTCTGGCATTGCAGTTCTAACTTAAACGCTTACATTTGAGGTACTCAACACTGGTTTCTATGATCTCGTGCTAGGCAGGTCCTGGCTTAATAGACATCAAGCTGAAGTGTGTTGGAGCAGAGGTACAGTTAAAGTGAGAGGAGCCAGTGATGGGCAGACTGACTTGGCACCCACCAGTGCTCTTCCTCTTGTCCTGTGTGGATGGCAAACGAAGGAAAAGAAGAGGCTTTCAGAAGGATGCAAATTGCTGAATGCAATANTCCAGAAGGATGCAAGTTGCTGAATGCAATGGAGTTCGTCAAAAGCTGGAACCAGAAGGAAGACAGAATGTTCTGTCTGCTGCTAAGAGAGGTACCTCCTCAACCTGAAGAAGTGGTTGAGAAAAAGGTACACCCTCCGGAACACCCTACTGCTGCAAACATTGTTGCTCAGTACACGGATGTGTTTAATATGCCTCCAGGACTACCCCCTAAGCGAGAAGTAGATCATAGGATTGATTTATTACCTGGTAGCCAGCCACCCTGGCAACGCACGTATGGCTTGTCTTATTTGGAGAGTGAGGAGTTGAAAACACAGATTGCAGAGCTGGAGGAAAATGGTTACATTTCTCCCAGTAAATCACCGTACGGCGCACCTATCCTATTTGTTAAGAAGAAGGATGGCAGTATGCGGATGTGTGTGGATTACAGAGCCCTGAACAGAATTACAGTAAAGAACAAGTATGCTTTACCCAGAATCGAGGACTTGCTTGATACCCTGGCTGGCGCTAAGGTGTTCAGTAAGATAGATCTCAAGAGTGGTTATCATCAAATCAGAATTGCTGAGGGGGATGAACACAAGACTGCTTTCCGCACACGTTATGGACACTATGAGTTCAACGTGATGCCATTTGGACTGACTAATGCTCCTGCTACCTTTATGGGTGCTATGAATGACATTTTCAGACCTTATTTGGATAAATTTGTGCAAGTTTTCCTGGATGATATTTTAATTTTCTCTAAAGATGAAGCTCAGCACTGAACACTTAAAGAAAGTGCTGGACACTTTGCGGAAGAATCACTTGTATGCTAAAATGAGCAAGTGTGATTTCTTTAAGGAAAGTATTGAATTCTTAGGCCACGTTGTCAGTAAAGAGGGCAGCAGTGTGGATCCTAAGAAAGTCCAGACCATAAGGGACTGGCCAGTACCACAGTCTGTCTCTGAAGTTAGATCCTTCCTCGGGTTGGCTAACTACTATAGGAGATTTATTGAGAATTATTCCACAAAGGCCAGTAAACTGACTGACCTTACTAAGAAAGACATCGGGTATGTGTGGGGGGAAGAGCAGCAGGCTGCCTTCCAGACCCTTAAAGATGCCCTTTGTTCTGCCCCAGTGCTAGCCGTGTATGACCCCAGCAAACCGGTGCAGGTGGTTACTGATGCCTCTGATTTTGCCATGGGTGCTATTTTGTTGCAGCCTGCTGACAAAACCACAAAGGATGGTAAGGTACGGCAGGAGTGGCATCCTGTGTTGTATGAGTCTATGAAATTTAATCCAGCGGAGATTAATTACTCAGTGCATGATAAAGAGCTGCTAGCTATCATTCATGTTCTCAAACAGTGGAGAGCATACTTACATGGTAAAGCTTTTAAGGTGATTACAGATCATCTAGCTCTAACCCACTTTCAGAAGAAGTCCAAGCTGTTGAGGAGGGAGAACCGCTGGAGCCAGATGCTGGAGCAGCTCCAAGTCCAAATTGAGTACAAACCAGGGAAGTTGAATCCTGCTGATGCACTCTCTAGAAGACCTGACTTGCAAGAGAGGAACTTTAGTCAGCATGCTGTAGATAAAGTCCTGTGTGCACTCACTTCACTAAAGGTGAAAAAGTCCTTCCTTGAACAACTTAGGAAAGCCTACCTTTCTGACCCAACATTTGAGCCCAGCCCCACTACTAGTATGTGTCGTGCTACCGCACTCGGGTATAAGCTCAAGGGAGGGGTCTGGGTGACTGAAACCACTTCAAGGAGGCTGAAGCTGGTCATTCCTAGTAATTTGGAAATAAGGTCTCTCTTACTGAGTCAAGCTCATGACAGTCTCCTGGGTGGACATTTGGGGCAGGCCAAAACTGTTGGCAAACTGGCAAAACATTATCATTGGGAGGGGTTACCCCGGGAGGTCTTGAAATATGTCAAGTCCTGTGACCAGTGTCAGAGAAATAAGTCTCGGCACACACCACCCGGAGGTCTCTTGCAACCGCTACCCATCCCAGCTGGGCGCTGGGAAACTATATCCATGGACTGGGTGGTCTCACTACCAAGAACTGCCAACGGGCATGATTCAATACTGGTAGTCGTGGATAAACTGACAAAAATGGTCATTTTTATCCCCACAACTGTCAAAGTGACTGCACTCGAAACAGCGAGACAGTTTTACAACCATGTAGTATGCCAACATGGGCTCCCTTCTAATATCATCTCAGACAGAGACTCAAAATTCACCTCTAAGTTCTGGAGAGCTTTAATGGGGTTAATGGGAGTCAAACAGCTGCTCAGCACAGCAAACCACCCTCAGACTGATGGGCAGACTGAAAGAACTAACCGAGTTCTGCAGGAGGTGCTGAGAGCATATATTAACCAAAAACAAGATAATTGGGATGACCTGTTGCCTCAAATTCAGTTTGCGGTCAACAGTGCGGTGCACGCGTCAACGGGCAAAACTCCTTTTGAACTCAGCCTGGGTAGAGTCCCTAAGTCTCCTCTAGATGTGCTAGGGGAATCTTTAACTCACCCTGAAGGGATTGACAACCCGGTCTCCCTCCAGTTAACTCAGGAGTTTGCTGACACCCTGTCAGAAGTCCAACGAAACTTGCACACGGCCCAAGAAAACCAACAAAAATACGCTAATCAACACCGTCGGGAACTGACATTTTCCAAGGGGGATTTAGTCAAACTGCATTCTCAGCACCTGTACCTCCCTGGTGTGGTCAAGAAAAAGCTTGGCCCTGTCTGGGTCGGTCCATATTCGGTGGTCCGTCGTGTCGGTCAGAATGCTTACAAACTGAACATGTCAGCTGAATACAAGGGGCACCCGGTCTTTAATGTCTCCTTCCTGGAACCGTACATCAAAGGTGATACACTGTTCACAGGTCGGTTCCCTGTCCAACCGGGACCGGTCCCCGCTGTCCGGGACGGCGACCCTGAGGAATATGAGGTCGATGAGATTTTAGACGCTCGCTCGGTCCGTCGATCGTCTAAATATGTCATGAAATACCTCATTCGATGGAAGGGTTACGATGCCTCTGGGGACACTTGGGAGTTTAAGGACCACTTGACCAATGCCAAAGGGGCGTTGACACGGTTCCACCTTCGGGCCGCTGGAGTCCCTCCATAACTGTCATTTCAGTTGACACGGGAAGGTGACAGGCGGTCCTGTCTCCATTTAAGTTGGAGGGGAAAATATATGACAGTTAGTGAGCGAGAGCGATAAAAACACACTCATACGTTTATGTGTAGCGCATCGCAACTACGTCAACTTTTAGCAATCATCCTGTAAGGTAAACAGCAGCGAAGCCACTATACTAAATACTAACATACTTCCTGCAATCCCTATGACAAAGGTCCATATCCTACTAACTTGTGCCCTGGTTACATGTGCAGGATGGCGCCCACCACACAAAAGGAGGACAGAAAGCGCAAGGCAGAAGAAGCCAGGAGGACAATGGAGCAATACCAGAAGGAGCTGGCGGCGACGTCCCTCACCAGGAGAGAACAAGAAAGGGTCCGCAAGCAACAAGAGGCGGCAGAAGAGGCACAGAGGAAGAAGGATCAGGAAGCGGAAAACCTCAGGAAGGCTGAGGAGGAGAGACAGAAGAAACAGCAAGAAGAAGCGGCAGCGGCAGAAGAGGAGAAAAGAAAAAAGATTAAAGCGGACAGGCAGAAGAGCTCGGCCACTTACAGGTATACTGTGGTGGGTGGCCAAAACTTCGATAACCTGAAGGAAGCATTGCTGGCAGCCCAGGAGATCAACAGGCTGGAACAGACAACACTGCTACAGAAGGAAGGAGCTACAGCATTGGACAGGTACATCGAGACACACACCGGCGTGGTCCTTTACGAAGATTATGCTAAGATGGTGGGCTATACAGCGGAGCAGGCCCGGTACCTCGCAAATGATTCAGAGGACAAGCCGGTCCCCATTCCGAGAATAGTGGGAGATCAAAGACTCATCCGGATGGTGAGCATGCGGCCCGATAGCTTTAAGGATACGGTATTCTACCTCACACTACTGCCAGCTTACAATGAAGTTGAGAGAAGGAGCTGGGAGTACTTGGCCAGGGAAGCAGGACAGCAGATGTTCTCTCCCCACTGGTTCCCGTGTAAACTGAGGAAGGCTGAGCACGGACCCCAGTACTACCAGCAGCCAACAGACTGGAGGTGGATGACCGTCACAAATAAGAAGCAGGAGTGTGACCGAGCCCAACCGGATGACTTCCACTATGGCCTAGACGGCTATCTCATCCTACCACCTCACATTGCCCCTTGGGACCCCAGGCTGAATGGATGCCTGAGCAATATGAATGCAGAGACCAAGGAACATAGGAGGAGGGGAAGAGAGTACTTCTCTAAGGGAAAGCATGCCTTTGTCAAATGGGCAAAGAATGCAGGCCGGATAGATATCAGTAGGCTGAAGGCCAAGCAACCTCCAGCGCGCCCTAAGAAAGGGAGGTCGGTAGACTACTCCATGTCTACTAGGGAGCAGGACGACTTAGTGGACGAGACCTCTACTCTCTCCGAGGAGGAGGATGAGGAGGATGAGGAAGGAGAACAAGGCAGAGGAGAAGCATCAGCAGCAGGTACTCAGGATACTTAGCGAGAGGCAGTGGCACTTCCTAAAGAACAACGATCGGGTGTGTGGAATGTGATCCCCGTTATGGCGACAACTGGACCCCGCGCTCGCTCCCCCAGCCCACCTGCCCAAGAAGGGGAAGAAGCTGATCTCACGGTACTGGGCAGCAGACACAGACAGAAATCCCCAGAGGACAGGAATGCCAGAAGAGGGACACGTNACACGTGGGTGGGCCAGAGGTATGCCAGCCTCCCCCTTCGCTCAGGGGCATGTACCTCTAGCCAATGTATTTCAGCATCCTACTGGAATGCCTGTCTATGTGGGAATCAACACCCAAATAGTTGAAGAGCAGGCCACCATCCTCCGTTCTCCCCGAGGGCCAACTTTAGAGCAAACAGGGTTCTTTAGAAGGCCAGCTGACAGACCTAGAGGGCTGTCCAGATCTAGGTCCAGATCTCCGTCTCCTGACCCTGAAGCCCCAGGAACAACCCCTTAAGGTGACACGCTGAAGAGGCAGTCAGTAAGGGAGGCTGGTCAGGTTCAGATCCCTTATTTAAAATTTGTGCAGTTTAATGTTCTCAAGGCGACAACAAGTTAAGTTGGAGGGATTGTAATGAATCAGTATATTAGGGGATATAATATTCATTCAAATATAATAGTTAATTAAGTTCAGCCTGCTGAACTTTAGTTAATAGTCAGTCTGCTGGACTTTACATAATTATTAGTTTGCTGATTCAGTCGGAAGCAGCAGGCTGAAAGTCGATATAAGTCAGCTTGCTGACACATTCTTTGACAGCAAGCTGACTTCCGTACTCGGTAGCAGCGAACTACCTTGATATGCATTTAAGTGCGATGTGCTAGATGAATAGCCAGATGACATCCCTATGATGGATGGCTATTCGGGATGATGGGAGATGGCGGTGGATTTGGTTAACCGAGGTCCTACCAACGTGGTTAACTCTCGGGTAGGCGGTGCCATCGCACTGACCGTTGAACCGTAAACTCATTCCATGTACATATGCTAGGCATTGCTCTCGAGTTCGGCATTCGGAAACGAGGCCAACTCTCTTGTACAGCTTACTGAGAGAGATCTGAATCCAAGGCGAGAAGCCATTGATACGCACTGTCTTCTAACCTTGCTTATGTATGAGTTTACTGATTTGCATCATTGATGCTAGTTTACTCGCATTTGACTTACGAGTATTATTTCCTGCTAGTGTATTGTCCTTTGCCGTTTAAATAGTTAACGGAACTACCATAAAGATTACTTGCTGATATAAAGATCTTTATTAATTGTTAATCGCCTATTTGGTAAGACGATTCATTTCATATTAGAAGGGAGCCCATGTTGGCATATTACATGGTTATAAAACTGTCTCGTTGTTTCGAGTGCAGTCACTTTGACAGTTGTGGGGATAAAAATGACCATTTTTGTCAGTTTATCCACGACTACCAGTATTGAATCATGCCCGTTGGCAGTTCTTGGTAGTGAGACCACCCAGTCCATGGATATAGTTTCCCAGCGTCCCGCTGGGATGGGTAGCGGTTGCAAGAGACCTCCGGGTGGTGTGTGCCGAGACTTATTTCTCTGACACTGGTCACAGGACTTGACATATTTCAAGACCTCCCGGGGTAACCCCTCCCAATGGTAATGTTTTGCCAGTTTGCCAACAGTTTTGGCCTGCCCCAAATGTCCACCCAGGAGACTGGCATGAGCTTGACTCTGTAAGAGAAACCTTATTTCCAAGTTATTAGGAATGACCAGCTTCAGCCTGCCTGAAGTGGTTTCAGTCACCCAGACCCCTCCCTTGAGCTTATACCCGAGTGCGGTAGCACGACACATACCAGTAGTGGGGCTGGGCTCAAATGTTGGGTCAGAAAGGTAGGCTTTCCTAAGTTGTTCAAGGAAGAACTTTTTCACCTTTAGCGAAGTGAGTGCACTCAGGACTTTATCTACAGCATGCTGATTGAAGTTCCTTTCTTGCAAGTCAGGTCTTCTAGAGAGTGCATCAGCAGGATTCAACTTCCCTGGTTTGTAGTCGATCTGGACTTGGAACTGCTCCAGCATCTGGCTCCAGCGGTTCTCCCTCCTCGACAGCTTGGACTTCTTCTGAAAGTGGGTCAGAGCTAGATGATATGTAATCACCTTAAAAGCTTTACCATGTAAGTATGCTCTCCACTGTTTGAGTACATGAATGATAGCTAGCAGCTCTTTATCATGCACTGAGTAATTAATCTCCGCTGGATTAAATTTCATAGACTCATACAACACAGGATGCCACTCCTGCCGTACCTTACCATCCTTTGTGGTTTTGTCAGCAGGCTGCAACAAAATAGCACCCATGGCAAAATCAGAGGCATCAGTAACCACCTGCACCGGTTTGCTGGGGTCATACACGGCTAGCACTGGGGCAGAACAAAGGGCATCTTTAAGGGTCTGGAAGGCAGCCTGCTGCTCTTCCCCCCACACATACCCGATGTCTTTCTTAGTAAGGTCAATCAGTTTACTGGCCTTTGTGGAATAATTCTCAATAAATCTCCTATAGTAGTTAGCCAACCCGAGGAAGGATCTAACTTCAGAGACAGACTGTGGTACTGGCCAGTCCCTTATGGTATGGACTTTCTTAGGATCCGCACTGATGCCCTCCTTACTGACAACGTGGCCTAAGAATTCAATACTTTCCTTAAAGAAATCACACTTGCTCATTTTAGCATACAAGTGATTTTTCCGCAGAGTGTCCAGAACTTTCTTTAAGTGTTCAGTGTGCTGAGCTTCATCTTTAGAGAAAATTAAAATATCATCCAGGAAAACTTGCACAAACTTATCCAAATAAGGTCTGAAAATGTCATTCATAGCACCCATAAAGGTAGCAGGAGCATTAGTCAGTCCAAATGGCATCACGTTGAACTCATAGTGTCCATAATCCACACACATCCGCATACTGCCATCCTTTTTCTTAACAAATAGGATGGGTGCGCCATACGGTGATTTACTGGGAGAAATATAACCATTTTCCTCTAGCTCTGCAATCTGTGTTTTCAACTCCTCGCTCTCCACATAAGACAAGCCATATGTGCGTTGCCAAAGTGGCTGACTCCCAGGTAATAAATCAATCCTATGATCTACTTCCCTCTTAGGGGGAAGTCCTGAAGGCATATTAAATACATCAGTGTACTGAGCAACAATTTTTGCAGCAGTAGGATGTTTAGCAAAATGACCAGTGACCTCGGATTTCAAGCCATACCTGAAGTATGCTATCCTATACCGTTCTGGCAAATCCGGCTGCTTCGTCATGTTCTCTTGGAACTTTTGAGCAAACTCAGCAACTGAAGTGGTCTGCTTCAGTGTCAGGGAGATCATCGCATAGATAGCTTTCTCCTGCTGGTTGATGACATCAAACTTCTCATGCAACTTCTCGACAAACTCTACCCACGTAGGGTCACCGAGTTGCCGAGCCTTACGCTCTTCCTTCAAGTAAAGCCACCAGTCTGCGGCACTGCCTTTCAGTAGCGCACCGGTGTGCCTGACCTTCTCGTAATCTTGCAGTTCTGGGTAGTTCTCCAGCCACTGCTCAACATCCGCGAGAAACTTGATCAGGTAATATTTTCTGTTTCCCTCAGGATCATAGTCCTGGGGAGGTTTCGGCTTGGGCTTACTAGGCCCTCGGCCACCACCACTAGTGGTGTGAGACCCCAGTTGGTCTCTGTCCCGGAGTAGGGACATTATGATTCTTTTGTCCTCCTGCTGGGACTGATACATGGTCGCCATTTGCGACTGCATCTGAACGAACAATGCTCCCAAGTCTACATTTTGGGGTGGTAGATTAGCAAATGCAGCAGCAGCATTGGCATCTACTCGCTGAGTAGTGTCCTCAACAATCCCTCTTGCTCCTGCAGCAGCAATTCCTGCCGCATTCAGCCGGTCACGTATTTGACCTAGGGGTACATTGAGTTGTACGGCAGGAGGTGGGTTCAGAACATTGGCCCTTGATGCCATAAGTTCTTCAACAGTGCGCTCGTCAGCTGGCTGTCCTTCCCTCCTTTGTATATCTTCAGCGGCCTTTGCTACTTGTTCAGCTTCTAGTCTGGCTATCTCCTCCTCAGCTTGCTGAGCTGCGACTGAGGCAATAGCAGCTGCCTCATCTGCAGCCTCCCTAGCTGCAGTATCCGCTACTGCTTCCGAATAGGTACGGTTTCCCGCTACATGGCTTTCCGCCTGGTTTTTGACATTCTCGTTATCCTGGTTCTCCATGTCTCGGGAGTTGCTAGTTTGAGACCTTGTCCTTACCATACAAAGAAGACTGTGATAAGTGCTCCGGTACCACTGAAATGAACCGACTTACCAAATAGGCGATTAACAATTAATAAAGATCTTTATATCAGCAAGTAATCTTTATGGTATTTCCGTTAACTGGTTAAACGGCAAAGGACAATACACTAGCAGTGAATAATACTCGTAAGTCAAATGCGAGTAAACTAGCATCAATGATGCAAATCAGTAAACTCATACATAAGCAAGGTTAGAAGACAGTGCGTATCAATGGCTTCTCGCCTTGGATTCAGATCTCTCTCAGTAAGCTGTACAAGAGAGTTGGCCTCGTTTCCGAATGCCGAACTCGAGAGCAATGCCTAGCATATGTACATGGAATGAGTTTACGGTTCAACGGTCAGTGCGATGGCACCGCCTACCCGGGAGTTAACCACGTTGGTAGGACCTCGGTTAACCAAATCCACCGCCATCTCCCATCATCCCGAATGGCCATCCATCATAGGGATGTCATCTGGCCATTCATCTAGCATATCGTACTTAGATGCATATCAAGGCAGTTTGCTCCTACCGAGTACGGAAGTCAGCTTGCTGTCAAAGAATGTGTCAGCAAGCTGACTTATATGGACTTCAGCCTGCTGCTTTCGGCTGAGTCATTAAACTGATAATTATGTAAAGCCCAGCAGACTGACTATTAACTAAAGTTCAGCCTGCTGAACTTAATTAACTATTACATTTAAATGAATATTATATCTACTAATATACTAATTCATTACAAGAACTCTATTAGTTCTTTCAGTCTGCCCATCAATCTAAGGGTGGTTTGTTGTGCTAAGCAGCTGTTTAACTCCCATTAACCCCATTAAAGCTCTCCAGAACTTAGAGGTAAAATTTTGAATCTCGGTCTGAGATGATATTAGAGGGTAGCCCATGTTGGCATACTACATGGTTGTAGAACTGTCTCGCTGTTTCGAGTGCAGTTGCTTTGACAGTTGTGGGGATGAAAATGACCATTTTTGTCTGTTTATCCACGACTACCAGTATCGAATCATGCCGATTACCCGTTCGTGGCAATGTGACCACCCAGTTTCTTGATATAGTTTCCCAGCGTCCCGCTGGAATGGGCAGCGGTTGCAAGAGACCTCTCGGTGGTGTGTGCCTAGCCTTATTTCTTTGACAGTGATCACAGGACTGCACATATTTCAAGACCTCTCGAAGCAAACCTTCCCAATAATAATGTTTTGCCAGTTTGCCAACAGTTTTGGCCTGCCCCAAATGCCCACCCAGTATACTGTCATGTGCTTGACTCAATTAAAGGGACCTTATTTCCAAGTGATTAGGAATGACCAGCTTCAGCCTACCTGAAGTGGTTTCAGTCACCCAGACCCCTCCCTTAAGTTTATACCCGAGTGCAGTAGCATGACACACATCAGTAGTGGGGCTGGGCTCAAATGTTGGGTCCGAAAGGTAGGCTTTCCTAAGTTGTTCAAAAAAGGACTTTTTCACCTTTAGTGAAGTGAGTGCACACAGCACTTTATCTACAGCATGCTGACTAAAGTTCCTTTCTTGCAAGTCAGGTCTTCTAGAGAGAGCATCAGCAGGATTCAACTTCCCTGGTTTGTAGTCGATCTGGACTTGGAACTGCTCCAGCATCTGGCTCCAGCGGTTCTCCCTCCTCGACAGCTTGGACTTCTTCTGAAAGTGGGTCAGAGCTAGATGATATGTAATCACCTTAAAGGCCTTACCATGGAAGTATGCTCTCCACTGTATGAACACATGAATGATAGCTAGCAGCTCTTTATCATGCACTGAGTAATTAATCTCCGCTGGATTAAATTTCATAGATTCGTACAACACAGGGTGCCACTCCTGCCGTACCTTACCATCCTTTGTGGTTTTGTCAGCAGGCTGCAACAAAATAGCACCCATGGCAAAGTCAGAGGTATCAGTGACCACCTGCACGGGTTTGCTGGGGTCATTCACGGCTAGCACTGGGGCAGAACAAACGGCATCTTTGGGGTCTGGAAGGCAGCCAGCTGCTCTTTCCCCCACACATACCCTATGTCTTTCTTAGTAAGGTCAGTCAGTTTACTGGCCTTTGTAGATTAATTCTCAATAAATCTCCTATAATAGTTAGCCAACCCGAGGAAGGATCTAACTTGAGAGACAGACTGTAGTAAAACAGATAGATGAAGTACTTAGTGAATTATAATACTTTATCTATTCAAGACAAGGATCTTTGAACACAAGTGGTAGCTTCTTGAAAGAGAGATGGCTTCTTGAAAGTTAATGCATTTCTGGATTTTGGCAAGTACAAGAGTGATTCTGGAATGTCTTTCTATATTCAAGCTCTTGTTTATATACTTGCTATATAAGTAATTTCTAGGAAGGTGTATGTTGATGTGTTGCCACCCATAACATCCCAAAACTTGCCACCTCTTTCTAGAATACTGTACACATGTCCTTTTGACCTAAAAATGGCACATTTGACTTTTGCCACGTGGAGTTCTTCTAGGTCTTTCCTCTAACTTCGAAAATGCCTTAGAAGCTTCAAAGAACATGAACCAAGTCACTAGAGTACCTATTCACACTTGACTCCACACAATAGTACTCCAAATATATTTGAAAACATTGAAACATATGCAAACTAATATATAATAACTCAAATCACTACATCACCCCCCCGCCAAAAAAAGCGACGTCTCGGCGCGTCAAGTCAGGTGTTACACATGTGGAGCAGNCACATGTGGAGCAGACTAGTCAACAGTTTCAAGTCGGATGCCACACAAGTGAAGAGGACTAATCAAAGGCGCCAAGTCAGGTGCTACACATGTAAGGTAGACTAGGCAAGGTCGTAGGTGGTGTGACCTTATTGGCTAGCCTACTCCTTTATGATAAAGAGAATTGTACAAGGTGGCCCAGAATCTGCCACAAATGCAAAAATTCATAGCGTCTACAGAATTGCTCCAAATCTAAAAATTCGAGTGCCAAACGGACCGTGTTGGAAAATTCTACCGGGTCACCAAATTTGAGAGCATTCTAATTTCTGGAGTGTTGTTGAGAGCTGAGAGAGTAGGCACTCCTTCAAATCTGTGCAGAAACTTCTGAAAATCATAAGTCCTTCTATGCTTCTCCAAATTCTGCAAAGCATGTCTCAATTTGGGCGCTGTAAGATGTTCTACCAGAGTCTTGAGTTTCAAAGCATTCCAAGTTCAGGGGAGGGCACAATGTCAGAAGGCATATTCTGCCCTACCAATGCCAGCAGCTTGACCCCCTTCTACTTAGAGCATCATATCTCTCTCACCAGTGCTCCAAATTAAGCAAACTTGGACTCTAAATGACTGGCTACTCATGGACTACAACCTGGTAGAATTTCAGAATTTATTATGCAGAGACCTATCACCTGTAGCAGTTTTAGTTTTCTGTCTAGAAACTGTGAGAAGAGAAGAGTGTCTAATGTCCATTTTTCCTCTTTCTTATTCTTGCAGGCTGCCTCCAAGGGGTCTTCTGCTGCTTCTTGATGGTGGCAGGCTGCCTCCCTAAAGTCTTCAGGCTTGTAGTAGAGAGACTTGGGGCTGGTCCAAGATGGGGGTTGGCGGCATGGAAGCGCTTCAACTTTCTCTGAACTTTGTCAAGGTAGTGCGCCGCCACCCAACTATTCTCCGAATCTGGATATCCTTTCCACTTGATCAAGTATTGCTGCTGTCTCCTGAAATGTCTCATAGCCACTATGTCTTCCACTTCGTACTCCAAATCATCATACACTATTGTTGGGGCTGGTGGGGTTGTCACACGTCCTGGGAACTTGTTGTCGGGTTGCACATATGGCTTGAAGAGGGAAGCGTGGAATACGGGGTCGATGTGCATAGT
>WELA01008826.1:0-14928 GCA_009602735.1 Mesotaenium endlicherianum | reverse complement strand
AAAAAAGCGAGCTCCGAAAGATACGTTAGGTCAGACCAGGTCGAAAAGAGTATCTTAGATACAGACCATTTTCTCTTAGTTAGAAAGAAATTATGGTCAAGATGGTTTGTATTATGATAGCTTAAAATAGAAAAGAGCGCGCTATTTGTGTGATTGGCTGACCCCTATAACTTAAGCATAAGTGGAAACTCTTTTTAAGGGGATATAACTCAGCGGTAGAGTGCCACCTTGACGTGGTGGAAGGCATCAGTTCGAACCTGATTGTCCCTATGGCCAGTAGACTTTTTCTGACTATTTGTGGTGCTATCAACCATCTTCAAATAAAGCAGAATGAAGCAAGTATAATAGCCATATTCGCTTGAGCACTAGCCACTAGCTTCTAAATGACTGTTAGTGCCATGCTGTGTTTTTCCTGCATCCATGGCTGAGTGGTTAAAGCACCCGACTCATAATTGGGCACTTCGCAGGTTCGAACCCTGCTGGATGCAGATTTTGTTTAGTCTAGCTTGTTCTGTTGATGTCCTGTGGTCTTGTACATCAAATATTCAAAAATACCTTAATTCGTTAGCAGATAACCTCTTGTCTTCTGTTAGTCTAAAAGCATGTTTTTTTCTAGATGGACAGTTAAAATTCAATTACTTTAGCTGGTCTTGGAGGTTAAAAACAGAACAAGACAGGATGACTGATGCCTGTTTTTTCATGATAATGAGTTTTTTCTGGTATCTTTTGTTTTTGAAAGTTGTTAACCTAGTTTAGGCAAAATTTAAGACCTAAAATCTAGATGAAAGAGTGAGGCATGCGAATATGGATACAGTTAAGACTCCTGTGTTTACAGACAAAGCCATTGATCTATTAAGATACCGCCAATATACTTTTGAGGTAGATTCAAAGGCTACAAAAACGGATGTCAAGAATTGGGTTGAGCGTGTCTTTAAAGTCAAAGTGAGTGGAATTAATAGTTTGCGCTCATCACCTAAAGTTCGGCGCATGGGTGCCAACGTGGGACATCGGGCAAGATATAAGCGTATGATTGTGAACGTACGCTATCCTTATTTTCTTCGTATGTAATGAGTGCTGAGAGCAAGACATATTAGAAGTGTCATCCAATCATATATTGAAGTATTTATCCTACGATTATGGGCATTCGTTTATATAAAGCCTACACCCCAGGAACCCGCAATCGGAGCATTTCACAATTTGCGGAGATCAGTGCTGCTCGACCTGAAAAGAAGCTGACGTCAAAACCACATCGGCCCAAAGGGCGTAACCATCGGGGTGTGATTACTAGTCGCCACAGGGGTGGTGGACACAAACGCTTGTACCGCCGAATAGACTTTCGACGCGATAAGCTTGCCACTGGGGGTACAGTGCTAAGTATTGAGTATGACCCTAACAGGAACGCTCGGATTTGTCTTATTGAATATGACGATCAAGAAAGACGATATTTAGTGCATCCTAGGGGGGTACAAATTGGAGATAGGGTTATGGCTGGCCCTGAAGCTGCCATTTTGGCAGGGAATGCGTTGCCTCTGAGTGCGGTATGAATTACTGATCAATGTGTTTGGAGACAACCCAAAAAGGTTAGCTAGCAAGGCTTACACACCCATCACTTAGCTCAGCAAGAGACATTTAGCTGGGCAAAACCTCGGAGGACAACCAATGGGGGAAAATAGCTTGTGAGTGGATACCATGAGTATCCTGGGAATCAAGCAATAGGGAAAAGGCTGAATAGCCTCAAACATAGACACTATTCATAAACTCTTTGAAGATGGAAAATTTTAAGTACACTTATCTTCATTAGAGGCCAAGAATTCACATCCGATTTGATGGTCAGAGACAAATTCGGAGTCAAGCTGTGAAAGATCGTACCTTTTGCTTTGAGCAAGAGAGCAGTGTCGAAAGTGCTTCCTAAGTTGTAACAAATAAGAAAAATACAAGATCAATGGTCAGTAAATTCATTTCATGCTGAGCTTACTGAAAAATGTCAGAAGCCAGGTGAGGGCGAAAGCACCTAAGACACTAATCGGTTTGGAAGAAAGTCCAAGTACGGTTTAAGTACCTGGGCTTTTCCATTCAGAATGTCTGGAAAGCTGTATGCCTTGAGAGAGGCTTGTACAGTTTGGGAAGGGGTAGATGGACAGAAGAGGGGCGTAACTCCTTTTTTTCTCCATCTGCCTACTTCAACCAACATACCTTTAGGCACAGCTGTGCACAATATTGAGCTTCAACCTGGTCGAGGAGGACAGGTGGCCAGAGCTGCCGGTGCTGTAGCCCAATTGATAGCTAAAGAAGGGCGTACAGCTACTCTTAGGCTTCCTTCAGGAGAGGTGCGCTTGGTGCCTCAAACATGCGTGGCCACTGTAGGTCAAGTTGGTCATGTTGATGCTAGTAATCGGAGTTTAGGGAAAGCTGGCGCCAAACGTTGGCTTGGCAAACGTCCTAAGGTTAGAGGAGTAGTCATGAATGCTGCTGACCATCCTCACGGAGGAGGAGAGGGACGCGCTCCTATTGGACGCAAACGTCCTTTAACACCATGGGGTCGTCCAACCCTAGGGCAAAGAAGTCGACCTCTCCATAAATACAGTGATGCCCTAATTCTTCGCCGTCGTAAACGAGCATAGCACTTATCATTTTATTAGGCGCAAGGCGCCTCAAACTACAGTTGGCCATGACACGTTCATTAAAAAAAGGGCCCTTTGTTGCAGATCATTTACTAAAGCAGGTTGAGCGTTTGAATGCCCGTGGAGAAAAGCGGGTTATTGTCACATGGTCCCGTGCATCTACAATTGTGCCTAGCATGATCGGGCATACTATTGCTGTTCACAACGGACGGGAGCACCTGCCCATTTACGTGACCGATCTTATGATTGGTCACAAGTTGGGAGAATTTGTTCCCACTCGTACATTTCAGGGGCATGTGAAAAGTGATAAGAAATCCCGCCGTTAGGAGGTATTAGGATGAAAAAAGATGTCTTGCTTTTCGAGGCCCAAGCGGTGGCAAAACGTGTTCGCATGTCTCCTCATAAAGTCCGCAGAGTCATTAATCAGCTTCGTGGCTGTTCTTATGAGCAAGCCCTAATGCTCTTAGAATTTATGCCTTACAAAGCATGCTATCCAGTACTGCAAGTATTGAGCTCAGCTGCAGCAAATGCCAGTCAAAATTTTGGTATGATGAAATCGAAGCTCTACGTCAGTGGAGCTCAAGTAAACCAAGGTCCGGTTCTAAAACGATTTCGCCCAAGAGCACAGGGGCGCGGTTTTCCAATCCGCAAACCGACTTGTTCCATTGCTATCGCAGTGCGAGAGTCTGCTTAAAGTACGCTTGGCTTTATTTAAAAGATGGACGTGCCACCTATTTTCAAGTACCACAATGCATGGGACAAAAGACTCACCCACTTGGTTTTCGGCTTGCTCTGACCCAGAGCCATCACGCTATCTGGTTTGCACCTTCTAACTTATACTCAGAACAATTGCAGATAGATGAGCGAATGCGCAATTGTATTAAAGAATATATCCGCAAATACGTTCGGAGTGCTTTTAGCAATGGGGGCATCACCCGTGTAGAAATTCAACGTAAAACTGATCTCATTCATGTCGTAATCTATACCGGCTTTCCTGCTCTTTTGGTAGAAAACGAAAACCGTGATATTGAACCACTTCGCCGAGAATTGCAGGTGGCTTTAGGTCCAGTAAATGACCAACTTCGGGTCAGCTTAGCGCAAATAGACAATCCCTACGCCGAAGCGGCTATTTTAGCAGCTTACATTGCATCACAGCTTGAAGACCGTGTGCCTTTTAGAAGAGCAATGAAAGAAATAATTCAATTGGCTAGCAAAAAAGGTGGAGTAAAAGGCATCAAAGTACAAATTGCTGGACGTCTTAATGGCGCAGAAATTGCTCGAGTAGAGTGGGCCCGAGAAGGCCGAGTGCCTTTGCAAACTCTTCGTGCACATATTGATTACAGTCACTGCCCTGCCCAAACTATTTATGGCGTGCTAGGGATTAAGGTGTGGACTTTTCAAGAAAGCTCGAGCTAACTAAATTGAGGCTAGATTCCTGGCAGTATGTCCAAAGCATTGTTCAGATTATTCATGAGCTGAGTATTACCAGAAAATTTGCTATGCTTAGTGTGTGACTCGTTAGATCTATTTTTCTTTAAGAACGGATTAGTTTCTGTCTATGAAGAAGAGGTTTAGCTCGTGGCTCCAATCTGCTTAAATTCAGAAGCTGGTTATCTGCAGCTTTTTTCCCCTTTCCACAACTCCAGGGGAAGCCCTGTTCGAGTTGTAAAGCGAAAGAAGGCCATGTCCTCAGGGCAGTGTGGTGAGTATCCCAAATGCGCATGGTCAAGTATAGAATTAACTCTGGGGGCTAAGGCAGCAAAAACAAGCAAACGCATAGCGCTACTTCCAGAAATGGGGATAATGAAGCATCCATGTTGGCTGCTCAAAATACAAACTAGAGCCAGGGGTTAGCCCACACTAAGCGGCTGGCTTTTTTAGTACAGCTGGCTCTGTTGCAGAAAGAGGACCTACACGCAGAGGTGAGAGCCAAGAGAACGAGGTAATCTATAAACAGGTTGGTTTTCAGTACCAAAAAAGATAAACAGATGTCTGAGAGCCTGTTTAACAGAGAGGAGAGCGAATTAAGCCATGCTACTTAAACTCACGTTTTTGAAAAATGGGCTTAAATTAGCGAGAGCCCACTTTCGCCCGGGGGAACGTTGGTTGGGTCCAGTAAAAGTCCGCTAGAAAGTATCGCCACGAGGAGCCGGATGAAAAGAGATTTTCATGTCCGGTTATGAAGCAGAGATAATCCCAGAAGGGGAGGATCGACTGTGACCCCAGAAGAACCAGATTCCGCAAACAGCACAGAGGCAGACTGAAGGGCATAGCTACGCGGGGAAATCGAGTGTGCTTCGGCAAGTTTGGCCTTCAAGCACTCGAGCCCTCTTGGATTACCTCTCGACAAATCGAAGCTGGGCGCCGGGCTATGACCCGATACGCTCGCCGTGGGGGGAAACTCTGGATTCGCATCTTTCCTGATAAGCCTATTACCATGCGACCTGCAGAAACTCGAATGGGATCCGGAAAGGGTGCTCCAGAGTATTGGGTAGCCGTAGTCAAGCCAGGGCGAATCTTGTATGAGATGAGTGGAGTTTCTGAACCTGTAGCTCGCGCTGCTATGAGGATAGCAGCCTATAAAATGCCTATCAGAACGCAGTTTATTAATGCTCTGCTACTTCCAACACCACCTCTTTCTCGTACTGTTTAAGTGCTGAAGCTGTGGCCAGCGCTTTACTTGCCCACATATGGCCTTTTCCGCGACTGGCAGTTTTTGGCAAACCATTTTGTATTTTAGGCCCCAAGGAGGGGGGGCGCCGGGCATGGCCTTGAAGGTCTGCTTGTACAAAGACATGATTCAGCCGCAGTCTTATTTAAACGTTGCCGATAATAGTGGGGCTCGGAAGCTCATGTGTATTCGGGTGTTAGGTTCTAGTAATTGCAAATATGCCCGGATTGGAGACATGGTCATTGCCGTAGTTAAGGAAGCTGTACCCAATATGCCTTTGAAAAAGTCCGAAGTGGTTAGAGCGGTTGTGGTTCGGACTTGTAGTGCTTTGAAACGCGATAATGGTAGTATCTTGCGCTTTGATGACAACGCTGCTGTCGTAGTAAACCAAGAAGGTAATCCCCGGGGCACCCGGGTCTTCGGTCCGGTGGCGCGGGAACTTCGGGAATGCAATTTTACCAAAATAGTCTCCTTGGCACCCGAAGTTCTTTAGCATTGCAGTGCCTGTTTTACTACCAGACAATACTAGGTTTCTTACTAACTTATCTTATATGGCACAAAGGTTGAAAACATTGTACTTGACTAGTGTAGCGCCTACTTTGCGCCAACAGTTGCAGTACAGTAATTTGCATCAGGTTCCTCGACTTCAAAAACTAGTGATCAATTGTGGAATCGGCGAGGCCTCCCAAAACGCCAAATCTTTGGAATCAGCCTTGCGCGACCTTTCTGTTATTACCGGGCAAAAGCCTGTAGTCACCCGAGCTAGAAAGGCTATTGCTGGTTTCCAAATTCGGGAAAAAATGCCTGTGGGAATTCGCACTACGCTTCGAGGAGAAGCTATGTATGCTTTTTTAGACCGTTTAGTTAACCTGGCACTACCTAGAATTCGAGATTTTCAGGGTCTCAGCTGGAAAAGCTTTGATGGCCATGGTAACTTTCATTTGGGTCTCAGGGAACAACTCGTTTTTCCAGAAATCAACTACGAAAAGATTGATAAGTTACGAGGTATGGATATTTGCATCGTGACCACTTCAAATCTAGATATAGAAGCTTTCCATCTCTTAAGTGCATTAGGTATGCCTTTTCAAGCTCTTCCATCCAAGCACACTTAACAGCATGATCAAGGAGTCACCGTGGGCAACGACACTATCGCTAGCATGATTACATGCATACGTAACGGCATTCTTAGCAAGATGTTAGTAGTCAAAGTACCAGCTACTCGCACTACCCGAAGTATAGGGACTATTTTGGTGCAAGAAGGCTTTTTAGAAAATTTGCGTGAACGGCAAGTGGGCACAACCCGTTTTTTGCTGCTTACGCTTCGATACCAGGGAAAACAGCGTCTTTCCTGTATTACCACCCTTCGACGTATCAGTAAACCTGGAGTTAGGGTTTATTCAAAGCATCAAGATATTCCTAAGGTCTTAGGCGGAATGGGCATTGTGATCTTATCTACATCTCAAGGTATTATGGTAGATCGAGAGGCCCGGCAAAAGCAAGTCGGGGGAGAATTGCTTTGCTATGTTTGGTAAATAAGACCAAGACTTGATTTTCTGCTTGGCCGAAATACACAGTTTTCAGCGAGTGCAGCCACCACTTGACTTGAGGTCTGATCTGCAGTTCCTGGCTTGAGGATTTGACCTTTTTGTTATCGGTTGCAGTTCTTTGAAAGGTCAAATCTCTTGGATGTTTTCTGACAGTTTGAAATCCATGAATTCCAGTGTTTAGACAACTGAGGTTATGCCATTATGAAGGTACGTGCTTCTGTTCGCCGGATGTGTGAGCATTGTCGTTTGATTCGCAGAAGGGGAAAGATTATGGTCGTTTGCTCAAATGCCAAGCACAAGCAGCGCCAGGGATAAATGAAGTTTTGTGGTCCGCTTATCACTGTGAGACCATAAGGGTCCAAGTGCGCTCAGTAATGTATTGACTCAATGTTTCTGAAATTATGATCAGACCAATAAGAAAAACCAGCATTCGCAAGGCTAAAAGAAGAGCCACTAAAGGAGTAGTGCATATTCAAGCTACTTTCACTAACACTATGGTTACGGTTACAGACGTTCAAGGCCAGGTCTTATCTTGGTCTTCGGCAGGTGCCTGTGGCTTTAAAGGGGCTCGAAAAAGTACTCCTTTTGCCGCTCAAAGCGCCGCTGAAAATGCTATTCGACCTTTGATGGATTATGGCCTGAAACAGGCCGAGGTTATGGTCAATGGACCAGGTCCCGGCAGAGACCCAGCCTTGCGCGCTCTTCGTCGCCTTGGTCTGATCATCTGTTTTGTCCGCGATGTCACACCAATGCCTCACAACGGTTGTAGACCACCGAAAAAACGCCGGGTGTAACCCATTTACAGACCATGAGCACGACCCAGGAGCCTTTGACTTTCATGCCTCTTCGTGAAGCTGAATGGAAATGTATTCAGTCCACAGTGTATGAAACCCGATTACACTATAGCCGCTTTGCTGCCTCTCCTTTTTTACGTGGACAGGCCAACACACTAGGAGTAGCTTTACGTAGATCTCTTTTAGCCGAAGTAGAAGGTCTCAGTATTACCTCTGCTAAGGTTAAGGGGGCTCCTCATGAATATGCCACTTTACCAGGGGTCCGGGAATCGGTACACGATGTATTGCTTAATCTCAAGGACATAGTCTTGGCAGGCCAGATAAGTACTCCCACGTATATCTCTGTGTCTTTTGTAGGCCCTGGTAAATTCAAGGCTCGTGACTTAATCTTACCTTCTTCTTTACAAGTAGTAGACCCTAGCCAGCACATTGTCAGCCTGACAAAGGGTACCGAGTTCTCTATGGAATTGCGAGTGGAATGCGGCAAAGGATACCGAATTCAAGATCCGCGCTATTTAGAAAATGGCATCTTACCTGTTGATGCTATTTTTACACCTGTCCGCAATGTCACTTATACTATACACTCTTTACGGACTGCAGAACCCTCTGATGAATTGTTGTTTTTTGAAGTCTGGACTAATGGAGCACTCACTCCTAGTCAAGCCCTACAAGAGGCTTCTCAACGTCTGATGTGTCTTTTTACTCCGCTTCTAGAAATTGAGAAATGCCCTGAAATCTTCAATAAACCTGAAGACATTCCATACAACCGCCCAGCTTTTCAGGTCCAAAAAGAACCTTGGTTGTCAGAAAATATCGCAGCGCTCCAAGTTCCGGAGACTTGTTTTATTGATCAGTTAGATCTTCCCTCCAGGGCTTACAATTGCTTAAAAAGATCGAATATTCATACTGTAGCTGACCTTCGTGGTAAGACTGAGGAAGATTTATTAAAAATTCAACATTTAGGCAAAAAATCTGTAGAGCAAATTGTAGAAGCTCTAAAAACCCATTTTCAAATTACTCTTGCCAAAGGACCGCTCAGTCCTCCCTAGCTCGAAGAACTCACAAAAATTGACCTTTTCACTGTTTCTATTTCCCTATGTGTAGCTCTGAAATCAAAGCTCTGGCTGTCCTATCACTGATCACTCTACTCTCATAAATGACTTTACTGTACAGCCCTGGCATGCTGGCTAGGGCTGTACAGTAAAGTGAGGATTCTCTGTCTGTAATTTGCATCTATGGTCCACTAAGCACCTTAACAGTGAGGGATAATAGTCTTGGGATTCTGGTCTGAGTAGCCCCTGCATTATAGTTGTTCTAAGTTCCAGGCTTTGTTGGGGGGCAGGGATTGGGTAAAATCCGTCCCCTCAGGGGCTGACTCACGAAGATGGGCCGGTTCCCAGCGTGCCTCGTGTGAAGAGAGGAGAATCTCGATGACTATTCGTTCACCGGAACCAGAAGTCAAGATTGTAGTAGACAACGATCCCGTCAAGACCTCTTTTGAGAGGTGGGCTAAACCAGGACATTTTTCGCGTGCCTTAGCTAAAGGTCCAAACACGACTACTTGGATTTGGGACCTTCATGCCGATGCCCATGATTTTGACACTCATACGAATGATCTAGAAGATATTTCTCGAAAAGTGTTTAGCGCCCATTTTGGCCAATTAGCAGTCATTTTTGTTTGGTTGAGTGGCATGTATTTCCATGGAGCCCGTTTTTCCAATTACGAAGCATGGCTAAGCGATCCAACTCATATTAAACCTAGTGCCCAAGTTGTCTGGCCTATTGTCGGGCAAGAAATTCTGAATGGTGACGTTGGCGGAGGCTTTCAAGGTATTCAAATTACTTCTGGCTTCTTTCAAATTTGGCGTGCTGCTGGAGTCACTAGTGAACTGCAGCTTTATGCTACGGCCATTGGTGGACTAGTCATGGCAACACTGATGCTAGTGGCTGGCTGGTTTCATTACCATAAAGCTGCTCCGAAGTTAGCATGGTTCCAAAACGTAGAGTCTATGCTCAACCATCACTTGGCAGGTCTTTTAGGTCTGGGTTCCCTTTCCTGGGCAGGCCATCAGGTCCATGTTTCCTTACCTATCAATCAGCTTTTGGATGCTGGGGTTGATCCTAAAGAAATTCCTTTGCCTCATGAGTTTTTGTTAAATCGAGAACTGCTAGCACAGCTATATCCTAGCTTTGGCAAAGGCTTGACCCCTTTCTTCACTTTGAACTGGTCAGAATATTCTGATTTCTTGACTTTTCGTGGAGGACTGAATCCAGTCACTGGAGGTCTTTGGCTTACTGACACTGCTCACCATCACCTAGCCATTGCTGTGCTTTTCTTGGTTGCAGGCCACATGTATCGCACTAATTGGGGTATTGGACACAGTACAAAAGAGATCCTTGAGGCTCATAAAGGCCCTTTTACCGGTGAAGGTCACAAAGGTTTGTACGAGGTTTTAACAACCTCTTGGCATGCTCAACTGGCTATTAACTTGGCTATGTTGGGTTCTTTGACCATCATTGTGGCTCACCACATGTATTCTATGCCTCCCTATCCTTATTTGGCAACAGATTATGGAACTCAACTGTCCATTTTTACCCATCATACTTGGATTGGGGGATTTTGCATTGTCGGAGCTGGGGCACATGCAGCCATTTTTCTTGTCAGAGACTATGATCCAACTACCCAATACAATAATTTGCTAGATCGTGTTCTTCGACACCGAGATGCGATCATTTCTCACTTAAACTGGGTATGTATTTTCCTTGGTTTTCATAGTTTTGGACTTTATATCCACAACGATACCATGAGTGCGCTGGGACGTCCTCAAGATATGTTCTCAGACACCGCCATTCAACTTCAGCCTGTGTTTGCGCAATGGGTGCAAAACACTCATGCTGTGGCACCAAGCCTGACTGCCCCTAATGCTGCGGCAGCCACCAGCCTAACTTGGGGAGGTTCAGACTTAGTCGCTGTCGGTGGCAAAGTGGCTATGCTGCCAATTCCATTGGGAACTGCTGACTTTTTAGTTCACCATATTCACGCCTTTACCATTCACGTAACTGTACTGATTTTACTCAAGGGTGTGCTATTTGCTCGAAGCTCTCGTTTAATTCCAGATAAGGCTAATCTTGGTTTCCGCTTTCCTTGTGATGGTCCAGGCAGAGGAGGCACTTGCCAAGTATCCGCTTGGGACCATGTCTTTCTGGGCTTGTTCTGGATGTATAACTCAATTTCTGTCGCCATTTTCCACTTTAGTTGGAAAATGCAATCCGATGTTTGGGGTACTGTCAGCGAAAAAGGAGTGTCTCACATTACCGGAGGCAACTTTGCGCAAAGTGCGATTACTATCAATGGATGGCTTCGCGACTTCCTGTGGGCTCAGGCATCTCAAGTTATCCAGTCTTATGGTTCAGCTCTCTCGGCTTATGGCCTACTCTTTTTAGGAGCCCACTTTGTCTGGGCTTTTAGTCTGATGTTTTTATTCAGTGGTCGCGGCTACTGGCAAGAGCTTATCGAATCTATTGTTTGGGCTCATAACAAATTAAAAGTGGCTCCTGCCATCCAGCCTAGAGCTTTAAGTATTACTCAAGGGCGTGCTGTAGGAGTGGCTCATTACCTTCTAGGCGGAATTGCCACCACGTGGGCATTCTTCTTGGCAAGAATTATTTCAGTAGGATAGTGGCTAGGAGGATTTGAAAAGCATTATGGCATCAAGATTTCCCAAATTTAGCCAGGGTCTAGCACAAGACCCGACAACTCGTCGTATTTGGTTTGGTATTGCTACCGCACATGACTTTGAAAGCCATGATGATATCACTGAAGAGCGTCTGTATCAAAAAATTTTTGCTTCTCACTTCGGACAGCTAGCCATCATTTTTCTTTGGACTTCCGGTAACCTTTTTCACGTCGCTTGGCAAGGCAATTTTGAGACCTGGGGCCAAGATCCTTTACACGTTCGCCCCATTGCCCATGCCATCTGGGATCCCCACTTTGGTCAGCCAGCTGTCGAAGCTTTTACTCGTGGAGGAGCTTCTGGCCCAGTCAATATTGCTTATTCCGGTGTTTACCAGTGGTGGTACACGATTGGCATGCGTACCAATCAAGATCTCTATACTGGAGCTCTTTTTCTTCTAGGACTCTCGGCTCTAGCTTTGTTAGCAGGCTGGTTACACCTCCAGCCTCGCTGGAAACCAAGTGTTTCTTGGTTCAAAAATGCTGAGTCTCGTCTAAATCACCATTTAGCTGGACTTTTTGGAGTCAGTTCCTTGGCTTGGACTGGACATTTGGTACACGTAGCCATTCCAGAAGCGCGCGGCCAGCATGTAGGATGGGACAACTTTCTAACCACTGCACCTCATCCTCAGGGATTGGGCCCCTTCTTTTCAGGTCAATGGGGAATCTATGCACAAAATCCTGACTCAGGAAGTCATCTCTTTGCCAGTTCCGAGGGCGCTGGAACAGCTATCTTAACTTTTTTGGGAGGTTTTCACCCTCAAACTCAAAGTCTGTGGCTCACCGACATGGCTCACCACCATTTAGCTATTGCTGTGGTCTTTATTGTCGCAGGCCACATGTACCGGACAAACTTCGGTATCGGGCACAGTATCCGAGAAATTCTCGAAGCTCACACTCCACCAGCTGGGAGACTAGGTCGTGGCCACAAAGGACTTTACGACACTATCAATAATTCTCTTCACTTTCAGCTTGGCTTGGCATTAGCAGCACTAGGAGTCATCACTTCCTTAGTCGCTCAGCACATGTATTCGCTTCCTCCTTATGCATTCTTAGCACAAGACTTTACCACACAAGCCGCTTTATACACTCACCACCAGTATATTGCTGGATTTATTATGGTTGGAGCCTTTGCTCATGGGGCTATTTTCTTCATCAGAGACTATAACCCAGAACAGAATAAAGACAATGTTTTAGCCAGGATGCTGCAGCATAAGGAAGCCATTATTTCTCACCTCAGCTGGGCTAGTTTGTTTTTAGGTTTTCATACTCTTGGCCTTTACGTGCACAACGATGTCATGTTAGCTTTTGGCACTCCAGAAAAACAAATCCTTATTGAACCTGTTTTTGCCCAATGGATTCAGTCCGCTCATGGTAAAGCTCTGTATGGATTCGATGTTTTGCTTTCCAATGCCACCAGTCCAGCTGTGAACGCCGGACAAAGTCTATGGCTTCCAGGATGGCTAGAAGCCATTAATGATAGCCAAAATTCTCTTTTCTTAACCATTGGACCTGGTGACTTTTTGGTCCATCATGCTATTGCACTTGGTTTGCATACCACTACGCTCATTTTGGTGAAAGGAGCCTTAGATGCCCGTGGATCTAAACTAATGCCAGATAAAAAAGAATTTGGTTACAGTTTTCCTTGTGATGGGCCCGGACGAGGTGGAACCTGCGATATTTCAGCCTGGGACGCTTTTTACCTAGCGGTATTTTGGATGCTCAATACTATTGGGTGGGTTACTTTCTACTGGCATTGGAAGCATCTGACTCTTTGGCAAGGCAATGCTGCTCAATTCAATGAATCTTCAACCTATCTAATGGGATGGCTCAGAGACTATTTGTGGTTGAACTCTTCTCAACTTATCAATGGTTACAATCCTTTTGGTATGAATAGCCTGTCTGTGTGGGCCTGGATGTTCTTATTTGGACACCTGGTCTGGGCTACCGGCTTCATGTTTCTAATTTCATGGCGAGGTTATTGGCAAGAGCTTATCGAGACCTTGGCATGGGCTCATGAGCGCACTCCACTGGCCAACTTAGTTCGCTGGAAAGACAAGCCTGTAGCTCTTTCTATTGTACAAGCTAGACTCGTAGGCTTGGCCCACTTCTCTGTAGGATATATTTTCACTTATGCCGCCTTCCTGATTGCATCCACTTCCGGAAAATTTGGCTAATACCACCTCAATCCAAGTGCCCAAAGCAATCCAGAATCACTTTTCAGTATTCTCACTCGATCTGATGGCTTGAATGAGTCATTCAAACACCGGGCAAAAAGCTATGACATGGTTCACCAAAAGTCTATCCTTTTTGCCCAGTCCAACTTCCAAACTCATTTTTGTCTATAGGGAATTAGCAGATCCAATTACTGAGATCGACCGGCGGGCAGTTCAGGGGAGAACTGCCTTGCCATCACTTTCCAACACAACAAGATGTGTCCAGCCATCTATCAAGTCAGGAAAAGCACCTTTGGAAATCCAATCAGTGACGCGTCTTGGCTATCACTAGTCCTGACATACTTGCTTTGGTATGCTAAATAGGCCAAGCCCAACTTTGAATATGTGTACTTCTTTTACCCTAACCCCAAGTATAGGAATCAGCTTGGCCTGATATTGACTTCAAAATGCATCTTTCCTATAATACTAGTGTTATGCTCTGAGCCCAAAGGGCTATTAGCTCAGTGGTAGAGCGCGCCCCTGATAAGGGCGAGGTCTCTGGTTCAAGTCCAGGATAGCCCAGTGTCTTATCTCTGTTTTTGGTTTAAGATCCTTTAGCCCAGGCCTAAGACCAAAGAGCAATCAGTAATTATTCAGTACACCGTACTCAACAGAAATTGGCCTTTTTAGCTCCAGTGGTTTTCCGGACTGAAAATTCAAGGTTTAGAAATTGATGTATCTTTCTCCACCTAGAATTTGCTTTTTCTGCACCCGGTCCAGCCAGGTGCAAGGGCCTCAAGCATAAAACTATCAAAACATGATATCTAGAGTGATGCGCTAATCGCACCCTTTCCAGTCTGGACGCTCTGATTTTGGTGGTCCAAGATTGGGCACAAAAAGCAATGCTTTTATGTGCATTAATGATTTGGTAAGCGCTGTCCTTTGATACAAATAGCATCGATTACTAACCTCGCTATATTCTGGCGATGCCCACTTTTACGCCTATATTTTTTCTTTGGACGCATCTTATATACCAGCACTTTTGGGCTTCGATGTGGATGTAAAATTCGTCCTCTCACTGTCGCGTCTTGTACCCAGGGCCTACCAATTAGGGTATTAGTCTGGTGTTGAACCATGAGCACTCGATAAAGCAACACTTTGGTATTTTGAGCCCATGAACTTGAGCTAGAAGTACTCAAGTGACGTACGTCATAAAAGCGTCCTGCTTCTACTCGAATCTGCTCGCCTCCAGCCTCAACAATTGCATATGTATTCATGGCCTATTTTTTGATGATAATAAGAAGAATTTCTTTTAGAAAGCTTGTAAACAAGCAGGTGATCACGGCAGTATCACCGATCTGCTCTGTGCTTGTCAAGGCGAAGGCAGAGCCAAGATTAACACACCA
>WELA01008820.1:120578-170801 GCA_009602735.1 Mesotaenium endlicherianum | reverse complement strand
CCCTCCCCGCCCATCCCGGAGGTCCCATGAGGGGGCGCCTTAGGCGCCTTGCTGAAAGTGAGACAACAGACTCAGCAGGGGACTGTCGGAGCGCGCTTTCCATCCCCGTTTCCAGCTGAGAGCGGTACAATACTCCGCTCATACATCTGCAGAGATAGCTACCAAAGGCCCACGGCGCTCGCTATCTTATACCGCCCACGCTTCCCACATGCATGCACAGAGAGCTGGACAAGTCTGGCAACGGCAAAGGCAATGGCAATGGACAACGCGCTGTCGCTCAGCCCCAGAGGGCCAGAATGAGCTGGCTGTCGCATGGCTTGCCAGGCCGCCAGCTTGCCGGGCAGCCATATTGCCAGGCGGCAGCACTCGAAGCCAACAGCAGGAAGCTCTTCACGTACAGGCTTGTTCCTCACAGCCTACTTTCTGAACTGAGACAGGGGCACGCACTGACTGCTGCCCATGATTGCTTCACCTCAAGAGGTGTATAGCCCACGACAGGAGAGCAGGGGAAAAGCCCCCCCCTCCCCCCCCCCTTTGCCTCCCTTCTCTTAGCTCTCAAACTGTCAGCACCTGGCATGGCGTAAGCTCAAGAGCGCACTTCCTTTACTAACGACAGGCGGCACGCCGCACATACAAATACTCCCTTTCCGTGAGAGACAACTCACGAGCAACTCAGGAGCTCATGTGCACTCTCCCCTCATCGACAGTGGCAAACCGTGGCTCATTCAATCTCGACCCACAAAATAAATCACTAACTTTCTCCTTCCTCATTGCTCATCCAATCGCCCCAGAGATTTCCGCAACCTGTCCACCTTACGCGTAACGCCACCTGTCGACTCCCTCTGGTCGCTGCTATAGACCCCAAATTCATCTTTTTACTGTCCTCTGCCCCCACACCCGTTACTCCCCTCCACCACCCTCCTCGTCACTCTCCTCTCCCCAAGCCCCGTGCTTGCACAACAAGCAAGAGCGCATAGGGAAATAATGATGGATTAAAGCATCACATGAGGCACGAATGCCTCTGAAGCTCTGAGGCATCACGCCACCTAGCTAGGGAGAGTTCCTTGCTGGAAAGGGGCGTCGCGCCAGCTGTCCTGCCCCACCCTTAAGAGGTTCACAGGGATGTGAAAGAAGTCCAAGAAGTCCAAAAAGTGCAGGCCTCAGGATTCTGGGCTCAGGCATGGACTTAGGCATAAGCTTAGGCAAAAGCTCAAGCATGGGCTTATGGGCATAGGCTCAGGTGTCAGGGTCAGGCACAGGCTTAGGTTTCCGGGTCAGGCATCGGTTGAGGTTTCCAGGTCAGGCATAAAGCACAGGCTCAGACACAAGCTCGGCCATAGGCTTGCGCATAGGCTTGGGCACAGGCTAAAGCTTCTGGCAGAGAGCTCAGGGTTCAGAGTACTAGGGCTAAGAAGGGGAGAGTTCGCATACAGGGTTGTAGACCACAGTGATGTACAGCGAGCAGCTCGGGCATCGTGCTATCTCCTCCCCCATCCTCAGTTCCTCCTGGCATCGCACATGCACCCATAGAGAGCACAAAGAACTCAGTTCATTCCCAAGAAAAAGAAAAAAACGACAGAAGAAAAGGGACGACCCGACGACATAAGTACCACCTTGTTTCACAGAGGCCAAACCAGGGTCAAAGCTCGACAGGGAAGAGACGGGTCGAAGTTCTCACATCAGTCATGAAGAACGTGTCGGGATCACTCACCAAAGTAATCTGGAAGAGGTCTCCGCAGGGACAGGGATACGAGTAGGCCTTCAAGTCCTCACTCCACTCCATATCCTCGATCTCCACATCGTCATAGGACATATTCCTGGTTTGGTATATGTGAAAAGAACAGCTCTATCCCCGTCAAAGAACCTCGTCCGAGGCCTAATTCCTCAGATACTCCACGGTCTAGCACCGCAATGACGCCCACCTGTATAGGTGAAATTTAAGCACAAAAGCGACGTGAAGCCTTCCGCTTTGGATCACCAGCTGGACCCAGCAAATGAGTATTTATCGCCAATCTGATGAGAAGCCGCTATGTATTGAAGTCTTACCGTGGCGTCGCAGCCTGCCCAAACTGTGCTCACTGTGTATGCTTTTCGATCGGCTCTGTGGCTCGTCCTAAGGGGGGCATGTTCGGCGTTGGCGCTTAATTGGACGACATTTTGCATGCCTCGTGATTTGCGTGTCCCGTAGAAGCTCCTATTGCGTCCGCCAAACAGTCCTGAAGGTGATTTTGCGTGCCCTCGAAAACAGCATTTTGCGTGCCCTCGGAATCAGCACTTTTCGTGCCGCCCAGAAGATGCTATTGCGTGGTCCCCCATGCAGAAGGTGTTTGCCGTTCGAAGAAAATAGGGGTAAATACTTTTTTACCATCGATTTGCGCCGCTATACCAACTTCACCATCGGTTTGTGCAAAGTGGACAGACATATACAGATTCTGCCAATTTGGACAAAAATACCACAATTTCGTCCCGAACGCCTCAGGATATGTAGCAATGAGAACAGGGGCAATTCTTATCGTTAGGTCCTGTCGGTAAACTCGTGTAAGTCAGGCTTGACACGAATGAACGAGGGTGTGAAGTCGTTGCTCTCAATGTCGGAATTTTGTTGTCGAGGAGAGAATCTTGGCTTTTAGACAAAATTTTTATATAGGAGTATTATAATCTGAAATTGAATCCGAAAGTTGAAGGACTGGAGGGGAGGGCCGAAAAACCTTTGGGCCTAGCTTGTGAAGGTAACGCTTTAAGATTTATGGTAAAGAGTTTTTATGAAACTAGGATTTCAAAAGAAATATGTATGCTGCTCGTATATGGTCACTGAAATTGGCCACAATGTTCTGACATGTTCACTTCACTTTTTTGCTTAAAATGGACTGGCAGAACACATTCGTGTGGAGATAGTTCGCACGACTTATACGTTAGATAATTGAAAGTGCTCAACGACACTCAAAGTACGAAGTATAGTGAGAAAGCAGCAAAACAGGTTCAGGACAAAAAAGTGGCAATTTTTGTCCAAATTGGCAGAATCTGTATACTTATGTCCTGTTTGCACAAACCGATGGTGAAGTTGATATAGCGGCGCAAATCAATGGTAAAAAAGAATTTATCCCAAGAAATATCATCAAATGAGGCTGCTCCTTGCTTGCTCCAGATACTTTTCAACTACTCGTGCCGGTCACTCATGCAAATGCATGCAAAGGTGATTTTGCGTGCCCCCTATATAAGAGGAAATATACTGCGTGCCCTTCATCTTTTAGCATTTTGCATGCCCCCGGAAACAAAGTCTTGCGTATCCCTCCAATACAGAACGTTTTGCGTGCCCTGTAGAGATGAATTTACGTGCGCTTAGAAGATAGCATTTATGAGTGGCCCCGGGATGATGAATATACGGGTGCCGTCGAAAAGCACATTTGTTTTGAGTTCTCTGCAAAAGAGCATTATATGTGTGGCCTCAAATTAGGCGTTTTGCGTCCCTCCCAAAAGAAGCATTTCACGTGCCCTCCATTAAATCAAATTGCATACTCCCCACAACACCACATGAATGCACCCCATGACGTTCTTTGTGCCTGCAAATAGAATGTTTTGCGTGCCTTCCAAAATCTGAATCACAAGCGCCTATAAAGATGACATTTGTGAAAGTAACGTTAATCTTGAAAATGCAGATATCCTTTGCATGTTGACACACAACAAAGCTACTTTCAAATGCAATATAAATCTTTCCAGAAATCCTAAAATTTATCCCTTTTCTTTCACTTTCAAAGGAAAAGCAATAACGGTGGCAGTAAATTGTTTGGACTATATACCATAGCAACAAGCACTTCTAAAAGTCAAAGCAGTGCAAAGCGAGAGAGTATTGCAAGAGGCCCACCCACCCACAATTTTAATAGCCGGGATGTTAGCAACAATAGGATCGAAAATCTAAATATAAGCTGATAGCATCTCCAATCAGAAGGCAGATTAGGTACTAGAATGCATTTCTCACGTAATTAGGAGAAGAAGAAGTAATTTTTACATAAGAGCTATTAAGTGAAAGTTCAAGTCTAGGCAGGTTATCGAAAATACTGCACACCCACATCAGATTAATTTAACCTTCAAAAAATGATTATTGAGGTCCACCCAGGTGATTCTAGCCCATGTGCGCGTACTCACCCTCGCCGTTTTAGCAACAATAGGATCCAAATTTTGAATATCGGCTGATAGCATCTCCAATCAGAAGACAGATGAGGTATTAGAATGCATTTCTTTCACGTAATTAAGATAAGAGGAAGTAATCTTTTACGTAAAAGCTATTAAGTGAAAGTTCAAGACTAGGCAAGTTATCGAAAATACTATACACCCACATCAGATTACTTTAACCTTCAAAAAATAATTATAGAGGTCAAACCAGGTGATTCAAGTGTGCGGGGCGGAAAACGACCCCGGGCGGATCGAATTAGGGTGTAGGCTGCCCGTACTGATTGGGCCCCCTAGGGTCGTTTAGTTTGGTTTAATGTTCGATGGTTTGTACCTCGATTTTGTACTAACTTTTAAGTTGCAAGGAGAGTAGTAGTAGTCCAGGTTAGCAAGGAATACTGACATTGATTTGAGAAAGGCAGCAAGGAAGGCGGAAGTATATGTAGTGGTGAATAGACGAGTGTTTGCAAATGTTTGCGAGACGATTTAAACCAGTCCTAATGTATGCGGAGCAGGCGGAGAGGAGATACTAGGTAGAAAGTTAAATATAATGAGCAGGGACACATGTAGCAACCTGACTACTTGCCAATGGTGCACGCCATCTCATGCCTGTCGACCTAGTGTTGACTATTCTATTACGGATCCCATACGCAACCTGATGACCTGCCAATGGTGCACGCCATCTCATGCCTGTCGACCTAGTGTTGACTCTTCTGCTCGGCGAGGGCGAGTACGCGCACGTGGGCTAGAATCATCTGGTTTGTTCGTTTGGTGCAGTAGAGTCAATTCTTGCCTTTTTTGGATATATTCTTATTTGCCAACATCCCTACTTGTATGGTCTCCGCCTGCTCCCCCTCTTGAAGCACTTGTACATAATGCTCTTTTGTACATGCTTGCATTATTAAATTACTTCAAAATGCTCTCATGCCAAGTTATAGCATAAATGTCATACATTCAAAAGAGTATTTTGCATGCCCTCAATAACGTACGAATCTTCATGCCCCTCAAAAGAGCAGATTTTGAGAGCTTGTAGGAAGTTTGCTTCGCTTTCCCCTAAAAAGATGAATTTGCGAGCCCCCTTCTAAAGAGCACTTCTGCGTGTTCTCAACAAGGTTCGTTCGAGTGTCCCTTGAGAGAGCATTTTGCGTGCCCCCCAAAAGATTAATTCGCGTGCCCTCTAAGCGAGACTCGCGAGCACTCTTCTGCAGTCGCCTTTTGAAAGTTGACGATGGTTGACGACAACCTTACGGCTCTTGACGGCAGACGGCTCCATGTCTTGACGTACCGGCCTCCGGAGACAGGTACTGTCAACGATATTGATTTTAGTTTCATCTCTTCTGCTTTCTTCCATATATATTGGAAGCGATCCGGTTCTTCTCTAACTTTTCGGCTGTCTCGACGATTGTCGCAAAGGCGAACTAGTATAAAGCAGTGTAAGTAGCTCCTCGACGTTTTGTCTGTAAATGTCCCCCTTCTTGTTCCCATGATTGCTTATTGAGCTGCGGGTGAAGACGTGACCGGATGTGATGAACACTGAAAGACAGGATCAAGTTATTAGTACCTTCTGGCACGTGTAACGATTGGCTGCTGCAAGTGATATGCTGCAGTTATGGCAGCCATAAGTGCTTCGTTAATACCCTGTAAGCTCTATGTTGGTGAGTCAACTAGCGAGCTAGTTGCTTCAGGCATAGGAGGCACTACACATCCTTTTTCATTCGCGTGCAGCAGTAGTCCTGGACGTCAGCTGACATGTAAGACAAAGCTTTGTGGTTCACATTCCCATTCTTTGCAGCGACCATGTCCGAACTCGAGGCTGAGAGTGCAAAGTGGAGTAGCCTCTTTGAAACAGGTCAATAACAAAGAGGAATTAAAATGGAGGAAAACAGGAGGCTTTGGAGGGTCAAGGCAGGTCGTGAGCTGCAGCATAGGGGGGGGGAACTTATTAAGTAGAGTAGGCTTAAAAGGTATGCAGAGGCCCTCACTGATGACGAGGCAAAGGCAGGTGCAGGCAAACTTAATGGCAGGTGCAGAAGGAGCAGCTGACGATCGCATAGAACAACAGGTGGATAGCGAGAGTCAAATTGGTCCCGGACGATTCAAGCTGAAATTTCAAGACGATGAAGCCCAGACTTCCTTTCGGGACATTTTCTTGAAATTGACCCCAGCCAGGGTTTTGAAGCTGAGCCTCATTGCCCTATCTCTCTGGGGAGCAGGCCATGCTTTTGTGGCCTTGATGGACCTTACCCTCTTAAACCCTGCACTCTGGGTTTATGGCACCTGGGCTCTCATCCTCTACCCTTGGCCGGGTGCCGTAGGGCTGGGGATGTGGTCCGTGCTCATTGCCCTCAAGGCAGCTCAGCACAAGGCAGAGGTGTGGGAGCAGTGTGTGATGCTGGCCGGCGCGCTCGTGTGGCTTGTTCTCGTGCCCCTCGCCAAGTTCCAGGTACTACTGCTGCCAGGGTTTGCCAAGTGTTCCACGACTAGCAGCTCTGGTTGTAATCAGCCACGCATACGTGACTGACAATCTCTTACGTGTCTTACATCAAAACTAGTGTGTTATGCTGCTTCTTCACTGATCAGCTGCATGCTTCTGGTTCATTCCCTCACCTGCGCCTGATGGCAGCGTCCTTCTCCGGCTGAGCATGTGGAGTTGTTGTTTCACTTGCATACATCAAACGACCAGTCTGCTTCCGCGGAGGAGTAGCGTTGGCAGGGGTACACGTGGTGATATGATGTCTTGTGTTCTCCGCGGGGGTTGTGCATTTGAACGGGTTGGGTGGGGTGGGGATGGATGGATGAGCAGGGGTTTGTGGACGGGTGGCCGCTGGGGCTGCTGGGCCTCTACTACTTCTTCTTCAGCTCCGAGGGCCTCGTGCGCTGGCGCAACTATGCGGGCAACATGGCCCTCAAGGAGAACACCACCACCTGGGACTCCAGGACCCACCCCGCTGCCAAGGTGCGCTGCTGCTGGTGCTGTGTTGTGCTGTGCTGTGTGGGCTGGTCCCCACCACGCTCTGCCATGCCATGTGGTCTCCACCTCCACCATGCTCAGCACTATGCCGTGTGGTCCCCACCATGCCCTGCTATACGGTGTGGTCCCCACCACGCTCTGCTGCCGTGTGGTCCCCACTACGCTCTGCTACGCGGTGTGGTCCCTGCGCTCTGGTGAGGCGTGGTCCCCGCGCTCTGGTAAGGCGTGGTCCCCGCGCTCTGCTGTGGTATGGTCGCAGACCAGCTGGCTGTGTGCCGGCGGGCTGCCCATTGCTGGGGCACCGTAGTGAGCCTGCTGACGGCAGGCGCCGACTTGTGGAGGTCCAATTTTTTTCTGAGCTCGTGTCTTGCTGCCACGTGGAGACAGCTCGCGGAAGCCATCCGTGGAGGCTGTGTTTGATTTGGAGAGGGAGTGCTTGCGCACTGCTGCTCGGTCCAGCAAAACTGTCATTGTATGCTATCTGTCTGCCAGGTGGCAGGAGCGGAGTGGGTGTGTGAGGTCGTGTGCTCCAAGCTCTGAAGCCAGGAGCAATGAAGACGTGTAGTCAGCATGTATATGCACTGTGCGGCAGGGCAGCAGCCAAGATCTCTTAATGTCGAGTACCACTGGTCTGTCAGTGAGGGAGGTAGTAAGTCGAAGTCCTGTAGAACCTGACGAGCCAGCTTCAGCCCATACTTGTGCACGTGATTCGATGAGTCCTTAAGCTGCTACATTGTGATGCAAAAGCGGGTATTCTTCACATAGTGGACGGCTGTATCAGTTGCAGGTCGCGGCGGCTGCGCGGTCAGCCTGTATGCTGCCTATCCACGCAGTATGTCCACGTGTCTGCGCTCGTTTGTGCGTGCACATGTGTGGGCTCATGCTTATGCACGACATGCGCCCCTATGTGTGTGACTGCGTACACGCCTGCGCGCGCATGTTTATGAAAAGGTGGGGATGACGTGATGCGGGATTTATATGCGAGCACTCACGCGGCTGGCTGAGTGGCGTGCGTGCGTGCGTGCGATTCCCGCCCTGGCAGTTTGCATTCCTGGCAGCGACGGCCGCCTGCCACGTGGCGGCGGCGAAGGAGGCGTTCCAGATGGAGAGGCACATGCCCAAGAGCAACTACGTGGCGCTCGCGGTGCTGCTGCTGGCGCTGCACGTGCGCTACGACGCCTCCTTCTTCCTCGCCAAGTACTTCTACCGCTGGCGCTCGCCCCAGAAGGTTGTGACATTCGGGCCGTACCACTTTGTGCGCCACCCCATGTTCCTCAGCAACCTGCTGCTCTTCGCTGGATACGGCCTGGCCCTCCGCAGGTGGGCTTCTCTCTGCCCCTTCTCCTTTCCTCATCGGCTCCTGTGCTCATTGGTTGGTGCTCGCATGTGCTTGCGTGCATGCGTGTTGAGTTTTTCTTTTTGTGTGCATGCATGGGCGTGTGCTGTGTGTGTCTGTGTGTATGTGTGTACGTATATGCCCCGCCTACTTTGCTGCCACCAGAGATCAGAACATCTAATAGGTGGAGATTTAGATATGCAAAGGTTGAAGTTCACCCTATGTGTTTATCGTGTATTCGCGTGGGTTTTCTGTGTCATAAAGAGTGGCTAGTTGGTGGGGCTTGAGAGACTAGGATGCTGTGTCCTTTGCATGATGCAACTATGTTTTCTGCGTCCATATGTGATGATCTGATCGTGACTGTGGTTCCATCCACAGTCTGGGTGTATATCTGGCATTGTTCTAAACTCGATTGCTGGTGTTGCAGCTACTGGAGCATGGGCACTCTGGTTGTCATCGCATTCATCTACTACCACTACCGCGCCAACTTGGAGGAGGAGGAGCTCCTGGAGCGTTTCAAGGATGAATACGAAGAGTACCGCGGTCGTGTCACTAAGAAGTTCTTCCCCTTCATATACTAGCTTTTTAGAGGAATGGGTACTCATGTGATGCTCTGTGCGCGTTTTTGACTCTTCTCATTTTGATGTGAAGAGAGCAGATACACTCCCAGCTTTTTTGATGTGGATGAGGGCACTTCCTAATAAAGACCTCTGTAATCTCTCTCACAAGGTGGGTGGTGTCCTTAAGCGTACTGTCATTGAAAAACAAACAGGTGGGTACGCATTGGGAATGAGTAGTAAAAGAAGTCAACAGATGAGTGCTGAGAACTTGATGGTGTAAGATGTGTCCATGTCTAGGTATTCCAGAGACGTATTGCTGGTAGGAGCAAGGTATGATTGGGTGGTATATGTGGTGCTGACAGCTTTACATTCTAAGCCCGTCGCATTCAAGGTCATATCCTGCCGATGGGGCTTGCGGGGCTCACAACTATCCTCCAGCCACTTGTGCGACAGCACATGCACCCCTGGGGGTAAGAGCATCTCGCGCGCGCTCTCTCCAAGACTGCCCACATTTGCCCACATTTGCCCCCACAGGAAAAAAAACACATAACAGAGAATGATGCCAAGAGGAGGCGAGGAAAGCCAACCACTGGCAACGTGAGCACGCGATAGGGACCCCATGGTTCCCTGTACTGTGTCGTGCTCGCACCACCTGAACATGTTGGCAAATAAAACAGGCTGCTCTGGCAGGGAGAAGACCACCACATGTGTGACAGCTGGTGATGGCGCGGGAGCCAAACAGCCTCCATACATGGCCACCTCGAGTGACACGAGCCGCATCGTCATTGTAGCTACAGCTTGCGCGTGAGGGTTGCCGCATCTCGTGTGGATGGAGGTCACACACATGTAATATTGTAGAATTGGGCAACAAAAGCAGGATGCACATGAAGTATACAACGTAGTGAATGAAGGAAAAGAACTGTGTAGGTTTCTAAGTGTGAAAAGAGAGCGTGGTTAAATAAAATAGCAGTGTGGCAGGGACAAAGAGAGGCATACTAAAGTGTATACTAACGTGTATTGAGAATATCAATGAAGCAAGACAGGTTTTAAAGGAGGTGAGGGTGGAGGCAGGTGCTAAGTACAAAGACAAGAGAGTTGCCCACTGCTAGCATTTTTGTACATCCATAGAAAAAGGTATTGTATATGTGGATGACCGTTTACAAGGTGGCACCACGTACCTCCATCTTGTCTCCTCGCTAGTTGATTCCTAGGATCTTACATGAAGTGAAGAGGCGTGGCAAAGTACATATGACACGTATGTGGAAACTAAGTGGCATTCGCCCACTTTGGCATGATTTTGCTGAATCTCTGCAGCTGTTGTCGCAGGCGAGTTGATTCCATCCATGGCAGCAAAAACCTGCAAGGATGAAAAATATTAATGGATAGCAAGTAGCAGAGGGTTGAAAAGTGTTGTCATGTTGCGTGATCTTGAAGCTTGAAATTTGTGTACCTTAGCATTGTATAAGTCACAAACTATGGACAAAACACGATCATCTGCAGATAATTCATATTGAAAGCCACCTAAAGCTATGCAACATTGACAAGCTCAAAGAAGCCGTCACCAAATTCGTCCTCTTCCTCCATTAACTTTTCAATTGATGACATTATACCTTTGCACGTCCTGCACAGTAGAACAGGACAGAGAAAAAGCAGGAGCACATTTGCAGAGGCAAACAAAGCGCCTGAAAGAATTCATGTTGTCATCTCCTCCACCAACTCGAGAATGAAGGTGTAACGATCTGCCGCGTGGCCGGTTGCGGCGCGTGCGATACGGCGCCGATCGCGACGGACTGCGATGCGGACGTGTCGATTTGAATTGTACAAGTACAATTGGCGCGCGATTGTAGTACCTCGAGTTACCTTTTCGTTCGTATCTGTAGTGATATAAGTTAAAATAAATTAGTTTGTTTCCAATTTAATGCTTTTGAATATTTTTAGAGTGTGTGGATTCAAGTGTAAATAGATACTCTAGTGTGACTTGGTTCATGTCCTTTGAACCTTTTAAGGCATTTCGAAGTTAGAGGAAAGACCTAGCGTAACTCCATGTGGCAAAAGTCAAATATGCCATTTTTAGGTCAAAAGGACATGTGTACATTATTCTAGAAAGAGGTGGCAAGTTTTGGGATGTGTTGGGTGCCAACACATATCAACATGCACCTTCCTAGAACTTACTTATGTAGCAAGTATATAAACAAGAGCTAGAACATAGAAAGGCATTCTAGAATCACTCTTGTACTAGCCAAATTTCCAGAATTATATTAACTTTCAAAAAGCCATCTCTCTTTCAAGAAGCTACCACTTGTGTTTGAAGATCCTTGTCTTGAATTGATAAAGTATTGTGTTTTATTAAGTACTTTATCTATCTGTTTCACTACAGTGATATCAGAGCTAGGAACTTTGGTAGCACAAGAAGATGGCCGATCCTCAAGACCAACAGCAAGCTTTTGAAGGAAGCACTTCATCTCCAAGAGACCCTCTTCCGGTGCCGATGGGAGAGCCCACTGTACAAACTCTGCAACAACAAGAAGCACCACAAGGAGGAGCACCGCCAAATCCCGTGGCAGCCGCTATAGCAAAGTTGACCCCACCACAAGGAGTTCCCACAAATGAGTGGGCAATCTTCCTAATGACCGTCCACAACCAAGAGTGCTTGGCCACCTATGAAGCAACCGTGCAAGCGTCAAGAGAAGCTATGGCTGCCATGGCTACCCCTATTGCAAGCAACGCTCAAAATCCAGCCCCGGCTCAAGCGCCTCCACAAGAGCCTACAAGAGCAAAGAAACTCATAAAGCCCGGCAAACCCGACACTTTCAACCCCGAGAAAGGAGCCAACCTGAATTAGTGGCTCTTCCAAGAGGAGACGTACCTCACATTCCTTGAAGTACCCGAGGAGGACTACGTTCCTTTTGCCGTTACTTTATGGTGGCGTAACTATCAAGCGGCTGTATATCAAGCTAGGGCGCACCCCGTGCCCGGCCAAGAGCATCCACCATCATATGCAAGATAGGCAGATTTTCATGAGGCCCTCAAGAAGCAGTTCATGCCCATCAATGCGAAGAAGATTGCCGGACGAAAGCTCCACCATTTCAAGCAACCGACGTCCGTTCAAGAGTATACATCCAGATTCCACGCCCTCACTCTTGAGATCCCCAACATGTCTCTCGAGGAGAAGATTGACCGCTACATCTTTGGCCTCAAGCCCAAGGTGGCAAAGGAAGTGGAGTTACGCAACTTGACGGACTCCTCAAAGATCATTCAAGTGGCCCAAAAGGTGGATACCTTGGATTTCAAGCATTCATTGCCTTCATTGTCACGGGCACCGACAACACGGGTGTACGCGGCCCCTTCTACATCCGAATTTGGACCCACACCCATGGAAATTGGAGTCATAAGAAAAGGCTGCCCGGAAGAGTGGATGACTCTCCAATGACACTTATGATTCAAGAAACCAGCAAGGGGAGTGAAAGCAAGACTCTCCCCGGCTGAAAAAAAAGCTATGATGACGGCTGGACTATGCTCTTATTGTAAGGAAAAGGGCCATCGTGCACTCTCATGCCCCAAAAAGTTGTCAAAAAATGGACAGCGCTGGTAGGCAGGAGCCTACCATCCCAAGACCCACTTCACGAAAAGACAACAAGCCAAGTGAGGTGGAGACCCCCGTTGAAGACGACGTTCCAGCCCCAATGAGTTTGAGAGGTTACCTTAGAGGAGAGAAGGTCCACATCTTGGTGGATAGCGGAGCTCAAGGCAACTTCATCGCTGCAGATTTTGCCACCAAGCACGGTATTACTATGCGAACTCTTGACCACAACGAGGAGATTTTGATGCCTGACGGACTCTCCTATACTACCTCTTCCAAGAAGACGTACCCCTTGGCACTCTCTATCAAGTCTTTCAAGGAAAGAGTAGTGTCAACCCCCATGCAATTGGGCAAGTACGATGTCATCCTAGGGACGCCTTGGTTGACCAAGCACAACCCCCAAGTTAATTGGAGGGACGGTACTATCAAGATCAAGAATGACATCACTTCAAGAATCTGTATTTTGCGCGCAATCCAGAATATCCTGACCCACGACATCAAGAAGCCGGCACACGAGATACTATTGTCCGCCCTCCAAATAAAGAGACTTGTGAGAAAGGGACACGAGTTTCTTTTGGCCTTGATCACGCCAAAAGACATCAGGAAAGACATCGAGAGTCAAGAAGGCAGCCCCACTCCCAAGGAGATACAAGATGTCTTGGAGGATTACAAAGATGTATTTTTCCGGAATTGCCCAAGGGCCAACCCCCCAAGAGATTTGTAGACCACAAGATAGAGTTGGAGCCCAGAAGCAAGCCCATCTCTCGGCCTACGTTCAAGATGTCATACACGGAGCTAGACGAAGTCAAGAAGCAAATCAAGGAGCTACTGGAGCATGGCTTCATTCGACCTAGCAAGTCGCCATTTGGAGCCCCGGGGCTCTTTGTCAAGAAGAAGGATGGTACCTTGAGGATGTGTGTGGACTATAGCGCCCTCAACAAGATCATCATCAAGAATCCATACCCGCTGTCGCGCTTGGATGAGCTCATGGACCGGTTGGTTGGTGCCAAGTATTTCACGAAGGTCGACTTGAGAAGCGGCTACCACCAGATTCGCATCGCCGAAACCTGACATAGAGAAGACGGCATTCAAGACAAGATATGGACATTTTGAGTTCATGGTCCTGCCATTCGGACTCACTAACGCGCTAGCAACTTTCATGAATACGATGAACACCATATTTCAGCCCGTGTTGGACAGATTTGTGGTGGTATTCATTGACGACAACCTTATCTACAGCAAGACCCTTGAAGAGCATGCAAGACACTTGAAAGAAGTCCTGGAAGTAATGAAGCAAAATAAGCTATTTGCAAAGGAGTCAAAGTGCGAATTTGCCAAACAAGAAATGTAGTTCCTAGGTCTCCACGTGACTGCTGATGGCATCAAGATGGACCCCAAGAAGACCACGATGGTGGAGGAAGGGCCAACCCCCACTACCAAGAAAGAACTCCAATCATTCTTGGGCTTTGCCAATTGGTACAGGAGATTCATTGAGCGCTTCTCGCACATAGCAGCATCCCTCATGGATTCACTCAAGAAGGACAAGCCATATGTTTGGACCAAGAAAGTGGAGGAAGCATTCCAACAACTGAAGCAAAGATTGACGACATCCCCGGTGCTGACACTCCCAAGTCCAAACTCAGATTGGACCTTCCACGTCATCATCGATGCATCTTCCTATGCAATAGGATTGTAATGAATCAGTATATTTGTAGATATAATATTCATTTAAATATAATAGTTAATTAAGTTCAGCCTACTGAACTTTATGTAGTATTGAGTCTGCTGGACTTCATATAATTAGTAGTTTAAGGACTTAGTCGGAAGCAGCAGGCTGAAGCCAACTTAAGTCAGCTTGCTGACTNTCAGCTTGCTGACACATTCTTTGACAGCGAGCTGACTTCCGTACTCGGTAGCAGCGAACTGCCTCGATATGCATCTAAGTGTGGTATGCTAGATGAATGGCCAGATGACATCCCTATGATGGATGACGATTCGGGATGATGGGAGATGGCGGTGGATTTGGTTAACCGAGGTCCTACCAACGTGGTTAATTTCTCGAGTAGGCGGTGCCATCGCACTGGCCGTTGAATAGTAAACTCATTCCATGTACATATGCTAGGCATTGCTCTCGAGTTCGGCATTCGGAAACGAGGCCAACTCTCTGGTACAACTTACTGAGAGAGATCTGAATCCGAGGCGAGAAGCCATTGATACGCACTGTCTTCCAACCTTGCTTATGTATGAGTTTACTGATTGCATTATTGATGCTAGTTTACTTGCATTTGACTTACGAGTATTATTCACTGCTAGTGTGTCGTCCTTTGCTATTAAATTAATAATCAATTAACGGAAAATACCATAAAGATTACTTGCTGATATAAAGATCTTTATTAATTGTTAATCGCCTATTTGGTAAGACGATTCATTTCAGTGGTATCGGAGCGGTTATCACAGTCTTCTTTGTATGGTAAGGACAAGGTCTCAAACTAGCAACTCCCGAGACATGGAGAACCAGGATAACGAGAATGTCGAAAATCAGGCGGAAAGCCATGTAGCGGGAACCCGTACCTATTCTGAAGCAGTGGCAGATACTGCAGCTAGAGAGGCTGCAGATGAGGCAGCTGCTATTGCCGCAGTCGCAGCACAACAAGCTGAGGAGGAGAGAGCCAGATAAGAAGCTTAACAATTAGCAAAAGCCGCTGAAGATACAAAAAGGAGGGAAGGACAGCCAACTGACGAGCGCACTGTCGAAGAACTTATGGCATCAAGGGCCAATGTTCTGAACCCACCTCCTGCTGTACAACTCAATGTACCCCTAGGTCAAATTCGTCACCGGTTGAATGCGGCAGGAATTGCTGCTGCAGAGCGAGAGGGACTGTTGAGGACACTACTTAGCGAGTAGATGCCACTGTTGTTGATGCATTTGCTAGACTCCCACCTCAGAGTGTAGACTTGGGAGCATTGTTCGTCGCAAATGGCGAACATGTATCAGTCCCAACAGGAGGACAAAAGAATCATAATGTCTCTACTGCGGGATAGAGACCAACTGGGTTCTCAAACCTCTGGTGGTGGTGGCAGAGGGCCTAGTAAGCCCAAGCCAAAACCTCCCCAGGACTATGATTCTGAGAGAAACAGAAAATATTACCTGATCAAGTTTCTCGCGGATGTTGAGCAGTGGCTGGAGAACTAACCAAAACTTCAAGAATATATGAGTTTACCGATTGCATTATTGATGCTAATTTACTTGCATTTGACTTGCAAATATTGTCCACCGCTAGTGTGTTGTTTCTTGCTATTTAATCAGTTAAAAGAAAATACCACAGAGATTACTCGCTGATATAAATATGTTTATTAATTATTAATCGCCTAATTGGTAAGTCGATTCATTTCATACACTCAATCTGTTGCATCTATAAGTCTGGTTCAATACTTGGACAAGGATGCCTTGCTACTCTATCGCCAATTCCGGAAGGATGAGGACCTTACCCAAGAATGGGCATTTGGAGAGCAAAAGAAGGTCCAGGGACTTAAAAATCCTGAAAGTGATTGCGAAAGCCCAAATATTTGCTTTGTTGCCGGAAAGGGTAGTGCCTGCCCCATCTGTTGAAAGCGTAGATGTAGTTTCATTAACACAGGACCTCACAGATGCCATGCAGAGACTCACTGAGGGCCAGCAAAGGGCTGCCACTCAGAATAATGGTGCTGGATCTGTTGCAGAGTTGCGTAAAGTGTGGACAGATTTGTCTGAAATGATTGCTAATGCTCAGGAACAAGTAACACGCAGAGCTGCACCTTTTAATGGCCAGCAAGGCGACAGCGCCGCGGCTGAAGCTAATCATGCACAAGCTTTGGCCAGTTGCTGGAAAGACATGGAGGCTGGGGATGACCAGCTAGACTCTGAGCATTGTCTGCGTCATTTCTTTAAGTTGCTTGAAGACCATTTTCCTGAAGACCGCAGTCTTAAGGTGCACCGTTATGTGCATTTCGTCCGTCAGAAGAATGAGACAGGGATAGAGGTCAAGTCTAGATTGGTGGATCTTGCCAAAAAGGCAGGAATCTACGAACGTAGGATACTGGCTAACAAATGTTTGTTGTGCTTGGGCAAGGAAACAGATCGTGAAGTCAGGCCACATCTTTCCGCAAAACGCGAAGTTGACTGGGACATCGACGAGGCTGCAGAAATAGCACGCAATGTTGAAGAAGGTAAAGTCTGGTATAAGAAGGCTTCCAGGACGCATATAGTTTCTGAGAGGAAGGAGGAATCTTCTCCATCTAAGGCCAATAGCTCTAATTTTCAGTTGAAGAAGAAGAGCGGGTCTTTCAATAGGTTTGCTAAGCATGCCAACATTGCTGAAACAGCGGAAGGTTGTTGGAGTTGCGGAAAATTAGGACATCATAAGAGCGATTGTCCCTACCTTGTAAATCAACTATCACGATCTCTCAAGAGTTCTTTTGGCATGCCATGCAACTTGAACGCGTGATCAATAAAGAAACGAGCGGTCTCCTTTGCATCAAGTGATGGTTTCGTGGCCACAAAGTGCGCCATCTGAGTAAAACGATCCACGATCATTAACACCCCATTGTGTCCTGTATCGGTGGTAGGCAATTCCACGACAAATTTGGGGCTTATGCTTTCCCAAGGAACACCTACAAAATCCAATGGATGCAACTTCCCAGCCGGCGACGAATTGCTCAATTTCTTCCTCTCACATGCAGCCCAAATGCCCATTTTTTGGACACTAAGGTACTTTTGAGCGCCATTTGCGGCGGTTTTGTCGGAATGGTCTGATATTTGGGATACTAGTAGATAACCCCCATATATAAAACTCCCTAAAGTGTTCGACATAGCTGACATATTTTCATAAGTTATTGCACTTTTAGAGAAATTGAAGAATATGTCGACAAGAGTGGAAATTGTCACTTTCTCTCACTCTTGCTGCTTCATACAAATGACCATCGGTTGTTCAAAAAGTTCCTAATGGACTCCATTTTTTTGAGAGGTTACTAAGGACCCTCATAGGTAGCCATGAAACACAAAACATATTAATTTTCATAGAATCACTTTCAGTCATGGGCCTCCAAAGTTTGCCATGTGGCGCTATTCACACATGTGAAAAGTGGCCGTCCGTAAAATGCGATATGCTTGTAGTACGGATCTGCACATTTTTATTTGGATTTTTCATGCCCCCATAGAGCTACTGGTGAAGTTTTGGGTCATTCTATTCAGTGAGATCCCAGATATGCACACAAACTGAAACTTGCAAAAGTAAGCGATAATTGGAAAAATATTACATGTTGCACTATGCTTTCACTTCATACAAATGGCCATAACTTGTACTCCACTTTCTTGATTCCCCCCAAATTTTCAGGAGGCATTAAGGACCCAATTGGGTAACCATGCATCAAAAAAAAATCAGTTTGCATCGTACCACACCAGGCTGTGAGCCTCTAAAATGTGACATGTGGAGTTTCTCGCACATGTGAAGCATGCCAGTCCGTACAATGCAGAAACACTTGGAGTACGGATCTGAAAGTGGTTGTACTAGATTTTTCACCCCCCTACAGTGTTATTGGTCAAGTTGCAGCCCATTCTAAGCACCACAGCCCAAGATAGGGCCTACGAGCTACATGTGCAAAAATAGGCGATAAGTCGCCTACTTCTTGAAATGTGACTTTTTTTCATGCATGTGTTCAGTGGCATATCTTAACAACCTCGCATTGTGTTATGCTAGTAATTTGCTGAGTGTTCCTCTATATAAGAGGATTCCATAACAGTCTCAAGTCTGAATTTTGAAGGTGTTTTTGAACTTGAAGTGTTTTCTGAAGTTTAATGAAAAGTGTGCGTAAAAAATTGACATTCTAATTTTCACACCCTCATAAGTCCTGCTACATGCGCGATTCAATGTATGCCACATTTTTGGTGTGTAGGCAGAGGTGAACTCCACATGCTCATATAAAATGTTTTTCTAAAAAGCGATAAATATTTTTTAGAATTAAAAAATCAAAACATCACAAAAAATACCATAAAAACTGTTGAACCAACATTTTACCACCTACCTACCTACCAATCCGCCTATAACTTCGTACACATTCATACAAAAATTCTTCATGGATCCTGTAGAGTCTGTATCCCAATTAGAACCTGCACTTATCCCTAGAGCCAAAAAGCATCATGATCAACCAAATAAAATGACATTACCAAGAGTGAAAACTAACTCAAACATGCCTAGAGGAGCAGGTGGCGGATTTCTGAAGAGGAAGAAAACAGGTGCTGAGAAAGCATCTGTAGATACTTCAAAGAGGCTAGAGAGTAAAGTAGAGAGATACAAGTCTGAAATGCTAAAATATGCAGATGAAAACAGAAGCCTGAAGAGGAAAACAGCTGATAGGGAGGTGCAGGTTGCTCGGCAGTTCATGGGCATGAAGAAAGACTTGAGAGGAGCTAAGAGAGAGATAAGGTACCTGAAGTAGAGGGTGTCTATGGCAACCCCTCAAATTCCTGCTGCAAAGCATCGTAGAGTAGGTGGAGGATCTACAAGAACGTGGCAAAGAATGAGCAATGACCTGAAGCTATTTATGGGGGACAAGTTTGGATGTGAGACAAACATGACCAAGTCATTGACAGCCTTCTTGAACAAGCCAGAGAACAAAGACATGTCGGAAGCTATTACAACAAAGTAAGCCAATTATAGAGGAGGCCACAGTGAAGCAAATGCAGGAGCAGTGGGATGACAGGTTAGGGCTAGCTATCGAGTACAAGTTGAAGCTTTCTCAAGAGCAATACCAAATGCTTGTCAACATCATGTCAAAGACATACTCTCAAGCAACAGGATTATGGGAGCCCAAGTACATCAAGAACACCAACATTCCTCTCCGCAAGCTGCCTTCCAGGAGAAAAGTAGAGAGGCCATGACAGAGAGAAATACCTTTTTGTCCAAAGGCAGATGCATCAGAGCCTTCTACTAACACATCCAAGCTGTATCCTAAATACAACACATCAACTATTTCAGGAATCCAGTTCCTGAGGTTGGTCATCTGTGCTCTTTCTTCTGCATAATCTCTCAACAGCTTGGGCCACCAGCTTGCTGATGGCCAAACAGGCATCACTAAAGTACAGACAGCTCCTTGCTTCTTGATATGTTGAATCACCTGGGGAATCAGCTGGGGAGGGGAAAATGCATGATTGTTCTCACCAGCCCAGTCCATTGAGAAGGCATTCACACCTTCACTCCTTAGGTAAGGTAAGAATCCGTCAACAATTGCCCTCACCTTCCTACCTGCAATCATACAATGCAGTATAATAGGGGGGACTGACTTATCCTGACTTTCGCATTGTTCTCCTGACTTAGCAAAGAAATGTTGGACATCAGGTGGAACAAGATCATCCAGAGTGTGCACTCTCGGAAGATCTATATTGCTGATGGTCTCCATTATCTGGTTGTCAGGCATGCATAGTGAATCCAGTTCAGCAGGACCCATAATGCCTGCTACGAGGGCAGCTAGTGACGACTCACTATCTCTAGCATCCTCACAGTCAGTAGATTGGATTACTGACTGTTGCTGTCTTTTAAAGGCTGGTTTTTTCTCTCAACCTTTGGAAGGAGCTTGACTGGACACTGCTCTCTGTAGTGACCCAGCTGCTGGCAATGAAAGCGAATAGATTTTGCTGAGGCTGGTCTCGGCTCAGTCCTACCACCACCTCTTCCATAGCCACCTCGAGAGTAACCACCTCTCCCTCTGGACTGCATAGCATTATACTCATACTCATACTCATCATCTTGATCGTCCTTAGCCCGGTGTTCTTTAATTGCATTCTAAGAATCGTGGGACTTTTTGACAACCTGGTGTCTCTCCAGCTCACTCAGGAGTTTGCTGACTCCCTGTTAGAAGTCCAACAAAACCTTCACAAAGCCCAAGAAAACTAACAAACTATGCTAATCAACAGCGTCGAGAGCTGACATTTTCTAAGGACGATTTGGTCAAACTGCATTCTCAACACCTGTACCTGCCTGGTGTGGTCAAGAAAAAGCTTGGTCCGGTCTGGGTCGGTCTATATTCGGTGGTGCGCCGTGTCGATCAGAATGCTTACAAATTGAACATGTCAGCAGAATACAAGGGTCACCCAGTCTTTTATGTCTCCTTTCTAGAACCATACATCAAAGGTGACACATTGTTCACAGGTCGGTTACCTGTCCAACCGGGACCGGTCCCCGCCGTTAGGGACGGTGACCCTGAGGAATATGAGGTCGACGAGATTTTAGACGCTCGCTCCGTCCGTCGATCATCTTAATATGTCATGAAGTACCTGGTCAGGTGGAAGGGTTACGATGCCTTTGGGGACACTTGGGGATTTTAAGACCAGCTGATCGATGCCAAAGGGGCGTTGAAGCGATTCCACCTTCGGGCGGCTCGCACACCTCCCTAACTGTCCTTTCAGCAGACATGGACACGTGACATCAGGTGTCTATGGCAACCCCTCAAGTTCCTCCAGCAAAGCGTTGTAGAGTAGGTGGAGGATCTACAAGAACATGGCAAAGAATGAGCAATGACCAGAAGCTATTTATGGGGGACAAGTTTGGATGTGAGACAAACATGACCAAGTCATTGACAGCCTTCTTGAACAAGCCAGAGAACAAAGACATGTCGGGAGCTATTATAATAGAATTGCACCTGAAGCCAATTATAGAGGAGGCCACAGTGAAGCAAATGCAGGAGCAGTGGGATGACAGGTTAGGGCTGGCTATAAAGTACAAGTTGAAGCTTTCTCAAGAGCAATACCAAATGCTTGTCAACATCATGTCAAAGACATACTCTTAAGCAACAGGATTATGGAAGCCCAAGTACATCATGAACACCAACATTCCTCTCCCCAAGCTGCCTTCCAAGAGGAAAGGCGAGAACCTGGCAACCAAGATCTATGCTTAAGTGGGACCCCAAAAGAGTGCAGGTGGGCTAACAGTGACCTTGTCATTGCAAGAAACTTTAAGACAACGCATAGTACAATTGCAGCTCCAACCAGGCAGAGTAGTAAGGGTGCAAATTATAGGAGACGCAGCAGCATTACACAGGGGAGTGGACTAGACCATAATAGCTGTCAAAATTATAACAAAGGACAACTTGGGCATGAAAATACTCAGCAGCTAATACCTGCACACTCATATGCTTTGAAGGTCAGGATGACTACAGTAGCATACAAGGAGTGTTTTCAAGGCTGCTGGAGGAAATGAGCACTATCATTACAGCAGGCCTGCGTGTAAGAGAGGACCTATTCAGAGTCAAGTTCTAACAGGGTGACGATTACAAATTCGGTAACAGCTTGTTTGGGCCAACTGGAGCAAGCTCAACATACCCCTGCTTATGGTGCCTCTGCACGTCGAAGGACATCCACGACAGGTGTCACCGCGGTGCCCCTCGCACCTTGAAGGGGATGAAGGCTGCAGCTCATGCTCCTGACTTGGGCAAATTGCCGATGACGTGTCCACATTGCTCAAAACATTTTGAGAGTATGTCCGACCTGGACAATGTCATCATAAAGACGACGCGGGGCAAGCCACAGAAGGAGAGTACTTAGGCCATACTGGACTACCAACTCCAGCACCAAGGGCAAAGGCATAAGAAGCCACCATTGTTTAACATACCTCCCAATGATTGTGTTGTGTGCATATTGCACTTGAACTTGAGAATCTCAGCTACACTGTATGAGAGAACTTTGCATGCATTCGTACCAGCAGGGCAGAACAAGGAGGATGAATTCTACAAGCTCTTGAAAGAAAAGGTGGAGGCATAAGTACCTAAGGACGCTGTAAAGGCCTTGAAGAAAGGCGAGAAGAGAAACAGGGCAGCCAAGCCAAGCTTCATTGGACGGGAGTGCCACCGCCTCCTCGAGCACTTTGTAGAGCTGGTAGAGTGTGTCTTCTGTAACCTGCCTGATGATGCAGAACAGCTACAAGCCGTGTTAGAAGCATGGGATGCTTATGGAGTGTGCTTGGCTGCCCTTGTAGAGCCAATATCTGCACTAGACACGGGCAACAAGAGCTAAAGCTTCTCTTGTGGAAGCCCTTGCTGAAGACTTTGAAGACAAGTTTGTAGTAGCTTGCGCAGCAGACCACATTACTGAGTACATGCACATATTGAAGTGCCACATAGGGGATGAGATCAGGAGACATGGAGACCTAGATCAACTCAGTGGGGAAGGTATAGAGGCATTGCATCAATGGAGGAAATCAGCCAAGACCAACAAGAGGAAGGTGATGGTGGACGCTACAAGACGAGTGCATTGCAAAGGGAGAATAGGCTAGACAACAGATCAAGAGAGTGGGAAGAGAGCTCTATCTACCATCAAAGAGCTATAATTGAGTAAAAATGAAAGACAAGAGGAAGAAGGTGGTCTTCAAGCGACGACAGCTGGCACCAGTTGTGACAAGATCTGATCCAGCAAACATAGAAGAAGCAGCTAGAGAAGTAGAGTAGCTAGAATACATGCTTAGTGTAGGAAGAAAACATTAATTGAAATGTACAATATGTATATATGCAGCTCACCCGACTAGCTGGAGTCTTTCTCCTGTTGGCAGCTACATCGCGCGCTCTTTTCATAAGCTCTTTTGATGACAAGTGCTTGCCTTCTCTTACCAAAACCTGCATTTTTTGAGCATGCTCCTTCTCTTGTTGCGCAATCAACCTGTCTTCCTCTTCTCTGTGTTGAAGCACTTGCCTCACTTCATCTGCAACTTTAGCTCTTGCCTCTCTCATAACTTGTATAGCAGCTTGTTTAGCTAGCTTAGAGGTAGTAGGAGGTTGAGGTGCAAAAGTAGCATGAGAATCTGCTTTTCTTTCAGCAGGTGTGCGCAGATCCTGTGATCTTTGCATTCTCAACTCACGACCTGCTAAATCAGCAACTTCTTGCAACTCACAGGCTCTCTTGTAGTTCTCCCTCTCTCTCTCAATCCTCTCTTGTTCCTTCTGTAACAGGTTAGCTCTTGCAATTTGTGCTGCCTCTATCATGGCATCCTTAACTTCAAGTCCATGTGCTTGCATCCTAAGAGGGTCATCTGCAAGTCTATAGTGTATACAAGAGCTAGTATCAATATGATGATGTGCCTTCCAAACAAGTTTGTCATAATACTGGTCAGGGACCATCACAACATGCCCCCCCCTGTTTAAGATTGAAAATGAAAACTTTAAAGTAAGAGTTTTCTCTCCAGACTTGTTCATCCTCCATTCCATAAAAAAAGGGGGACAATAGCTACCACTTCTCCTGATTTTGGGAGCAGTTTGGCAGCCCAAATCAGCATTCACAGACTGAAAGCAAAGAAGAGCATCTAAATCCTCTATAGTCCAACACACTCTTCGAATACTTCGAGACACCATGGACTCGGTTTTGGTAATATAGTGGGACACTTCTTTGCAAAAAGAGTCTTAAACAAGTTCTTAGGCACGTTCACATCACTAATGCGAACACTTGCTTGAGGAGTAGAGTCTATCCACTTATAGACACGTCTTCTATAGATAACAAGCCATATGGTCCACTTCTACAGCCCGCATGAAAGACTTGTTGCACTTTTGACAGTAGGAAAGTCCCACACCTTTTGCTGCACAACAGTTGCTGCAGTAGTTGGAGAATGACGCCATGCTATAGAGGGCGGTCTTCTTGGCCTGGTTCTAACCGTCCTAGTCCCACCCCAAAAAAGAATGAAATTAAGAGGTGAATAAGTAGTAATACAGTACTAAAATTGTACTATTACTGCTCTCTAGCCCGATCTTTCAGGTAAGTAAGAATTTATTGTTAGAGTAATAATGAATCCTCAAAACTGCCCCCAACCCCAAAATATGCCCCCAGTTTGCCCCCAAGGCAAAAGTTAAGTAAATGTGATTTTTTTCTTCTTATGCTGCTTATGTTGACACTCACACTTGACTGTGTTTCCCAGGCTGCACGTACCCCTTCTCACAAAACCATCTCTAAATATATGAAGACGGATTTGTCCAAAAATCTACGGGGCAAATATGATCCAAAACCGTTTCTGGTTCTTTCAAAGCAAAACCCAAGCATTATAATTAACTGTGCTAGAAGTTGATGGGGCGGAAGTGTAGCAAAAAGAGCCATAGTTTTACCTCTAACACGCTTTACAATCGTGAATTCGCCACTTTGATTTAGTCGTAGATGACTCGAATCTTCGTCTCAAATCTTATTTTTTGTTGTGAGGTGTTCGCCATTAAGTGCTTAACAACTTTTACTTAGGACTTGTAAGAGCTAACAGCGTGTACAGAGAATACAAAGAAGAAAGAGTGAGCTGCTGCAACGCGTTCTTAACTTCCACAAATTCGTCGCGAGCGAATACGAACGTGCCGAAATGAAACCCCCAGCGCCAAATTTAAGTGTTCGTCATTTCACCCGCGCGTGGTGCATATGCTGACATATTGCGCAATTGGTGTTGTACTCGGCAACACCAACCTTGAGAGACGGCCACATGTACTCTCGGCGCAAAGCGCGTGTGGTTTTTGGTAATTCCATAATGACCCAAGTAAGGAGAGTTATGCGCATCCCGTAGTAGCACATATCTTACTTGGTCTTCTGGGAGCACAATGCGCCCATTGTGCCACCAAAAACCGTCCTCAAATGTATAATTTGAGTGTTCTTTCCTTTTTTCCATACTGTCCATCGTTACGGCTACACCGTTCAAGCTAGCACCCAAAAAATCAAGGAAAAACGGATCTTTGAGATAGCCCTCGTTGAAACACTTGATGCAGGTCAAGTGATTCCGAGGTATGCATGCTATCCAAATCGGGTTGGCCCACGTCACCAGGCCGGGTGCGGTCAGACGTCTTGGGGGGGTACAGCAGAATCAAGGGTGGCCACCCTTGAAGCCTGACCATTTTGTTCTTGCAAGCCTGCAATGATCCCCAGGAGCAAGCTATATTGAGGAATTCGACTTAGAGGGTCCGCAAGATTTTTGCAACCAAGGCGATCCCGCCTAGTTAAAGTGAAAACGTTGCAAGAACTCAAACCATCTCGTCTGTCTCCTTAACAGCGTTGGCTGAATTTGGAAGAAGGTCTTTGGACAATGATCCGTAATTACTGTCAAACCCTTGCAACCTTCCAAATAACATCGCCAATTTTTCAAAGCGTATATGACTGTTTGAGTTCGGCAATTGTTAGCTTTTGATTCTCGAAATCAATAGGTTTGCCTGCCTGCAGCAGGACAACCCCTTTCTCAACACCAGACGCATCCTCGAGTGCTCCGTAAGCAGGTGTGGATGAGCCACTGTGAGAACGAGCGTATGAGTGAGGGCATCTGTAATGGGCTCAAACGCAATATGCGTCAAATTATTTCCTAAATAAACAATACTGTCCTCCATTTGAGAGTAGTATATGGCGAAGCCAACACTGACAACTCGTTGCAAAAACTCATGAAGTAACTTGCAAATTAAACGAATGGACACACACTGAGTATAGACGGGAACTAGCCATGTTGCTTTCAAGCAAGTTTGGCCAGGGCTGGGCGAACCCACAACCCTTCAACATGTTCCAGTACAACAATGCGCAATATTTGAAGTGAACGTATCACAATGTCGTTTTTAAGTGGAATCTGGTGACGTATGTGACCGAATCACAGAGAACGTCACAAACAAGTGTATTGAGGGCCCATCAGAGTTTGTCTGATGTTATGCACCTACAGTGCAAACGCATCAATCGCCAATTGTATTGGCGTCGTATCCTGAAAACGCACCACTGGCGCTTGTTATATTCAAACGTGAATATAACTAGGATACATAATTTTTTGTAACGCATTCAAACACGCGTTAAGAAATCGGAAGTCATCCAAAACATGCCACAGAGTGGTGCCATGCAAGGCGATGACTCCTTAAATCGTTGGATAACTTAGACCGTATAGATTTAGACAACGCTCGATTACTTTGTATGTAATAGTAAGGCCAAGCTTCTCAAGTATAACCAGTGCATATGACAGTGCGAAACGCGCACAACTCTTGTGATCCCTTTGTACGACACTTGCGCACTCACTGCCATATGGGGGAAAACACAACCATATGCAAACACAACAAGATTGAATGCAAGAGGTCGCAATCTAACGCTCTTGAAGTCCATGGACTATCCTAAAATGTTAGGACTAATTGACAATAGGAGAAAGAAAATTGCAAAAATATGCAGATTTTTGTCGATTGTCAGACAAAAAAATAGGAATTTGGCACTTATCAAGTAAAATGCAATGCCAACCTTGACATGATTTGAGTGAGCGTTATGATAAGCGGGGCGATTTTCGCTTTCAAGCTCAAATCCATATGAGAGGGGTGGGTCACAAATGGATGAGATAAAATAGATGCAAGAGCATCATGCCAAAGGATGTAGAAAGAGAAGGTGAAAGAATCAACAAACTTCAAAGACTCAAAGTCAAAACAACATGTCAAATCTGGTCAGAACGTGATCAAATCTTGACGACTCTGCGATCAATCCAGAAAATGCCCGATTGAGTCGATTCTCGTAGAATGACTACAACGGCGACAATGTTGTGGAGAAAACCTCGGGCAAAAAGCCCTTCGGGTGTGTTAAAAAATGCGTGCAGCATAAATGAACACAACTGGGATCAAATGGGTGGGTGATATAAATAAAACCCCCCCGCTGATCCCAAATTTGCAACAGGACAAAAAGGCCCCTTACAATTGCAAAAATCGAGTTGACATGTGCGTGGGGTGGACTAATAAAATAATCTTTCTTGACCACAAATGTCAAACAGGGGAAGTCCTCAAATTTTCGTAAAATCCAAAATCCTCGATCTAGGGTTTTACCGAATAAAACCCTCTTGTGTACAACGGAACACAAAGTCCACACACAATCTCATAAAATAACTTCACACGTGGGAGGGTGACTGACATGAACAATCACTTTTGGCCACAAAAGTCAAGCAGGGTGGGCCCGATTGGTTTTTGTAAAACTCGGGACCCATTTTCCGTGGGATCAAGTACATTAAACCCCCTTTTAATTGGTTGGCAAAAATATGCCAGAGAACAACATGCCAGGGTCAAAACGGGCCCTGGAGGATCTTTTCTGCAAAAAAGGGACTTTAACGAGCCCCCGGGAGAAAACAGGCCGGCCAACCGCACTAGCGAGATCGGACGGGCAGGGGGTACATCTGCAGATGGCCCCCCCCACTCTAATGAGTTATTAAATTTATCTGCTGATGTACGCAAACGCCAGCAGCAACTTGTACAGGCCAGGCACACATGCCCGGTCATACAAAAATAACTCATTTAAATTGGTTCTACTGACGTATGCAAACGCCAGCAGCGACAACACAGGGCCAGGCACACATGCATGGCCAACGAAACAATGCGTGAGCATAATGTTATGCCTGGGCTCAAGCCTCGGCCATAACAAAACAAAAACGAGCTCACCGAGCTCAGTAAAAATTACGAATCGGCCACGAGCTATTCGACCCGTGCGATGCCGATCGCGAAATTGAACGGGCCAGGGGGCGCAACACAGATCCCCGTGACCATGAAATAAAATCGGCGGGAGGCGAGGGCAACCCAGGACCCCCCCCCTGCTGACAGACGCGACAGGGTAACGGGGTCAACCTCGCCACCCGGCGTCCTGGGCCAAGGTAATCCTTGGCCCGGGTGACAAAATAAGGAGGCGAAGAGGCCCCCTTTTTGCCAACGGGTCTTCTCGGGCCGACCAGGCGGACATGGTTGGCCCTTGCAAGCTTCGACCGGATTCAGGCCAAGCAGGCCCCTTGTCTCCTTGTCGAGTACCTCGGCAAAAACACAACAATAACTCAAGTTATTGTTTTGCAAACCACAATTGATACCAACATTGTAACGATACGAACGAAAAGGTAACTCGAGTACTTTGATTGCGCACCAATTGTACGTATACACATTCAAACCGACACTTCCGGTCGCATTCCGCGATGTGTCGCACGCGCCGCATCCGGCCACGTGGCGGATCGTTACACTCCTCCCACCTACAAGTGTGCACGTCCCGGGCACTTAGGCCACGGCGGCGCGAGGGACATTGTTTCGGGACAGTGTCCTTTCTTCGTATATTCCAAAGATTGCCGTACGGTCGTACCATCGACCAGTGTTTCACCATGAGCATCCTTATGCTCATTGGGATTTGAACCCTGGTCTCCTGGACACGGTTGCATACGTGTAGTGAAACAGATAGATGAAGTACTTAGTGAAATATAATACTTTATCTATTCAAGACAAGGATCTTTGAACACAAGTGGTAGCTTCTTGAAAGAGAGATGACTTCTTGAAAGTTACTATATTTCTGGATTTTGGCAAGTACAAAAGTGATTCTGGAATGTCTTTCTATGTTCTAGCTCTTGTTTATATACTTGCTAAATAAGTAATTTCTAGGAAGGTGTATGTTGATGTGTTGGCACCCAACACATCCTAGAACTTGCCACCTCTTTCTAGAATAATGTACACATGTCCTTCTGACCTAAAAATGGCACATTTGACTTTTGCCACGTGGAGTTCTTCTAGGTCTTTATTCTAACTTCGAAAATGCCTTAGAAGGTTCAAAGGACATGAACCAAGTCACTAGAGTACCTATTCACACTTGAATCCACACAATACTACTCCAAATATATTTGAAAACATTGAAATATATGCAAACTAATATATAATAACTGTAATGAATCAGTACATTAGTAGATATAATATTCATTTAAATAGTTAATTAAGTTCAGCCTGCTGAACTTTAGTTAATAGTCAGTCTGCTGGACTTTACATAATTATCAGTTTAATGACTCAGTCGAAAGCAGCAGGCTGAAAGTCCATATAAGTCAGCTTGCTGACACATTCTTTGACAGCAAGCTGACTTCCATACTCGGTAGCAGCGAACTGCCTTGATATGCATCTAAGTGCGATATGCTAGATGAATAGCCAGATGACATCCCTATGATGGATGGCTATTCGGGATGATGGGAGATGGCGGTGGATTTGGTTAACCGAGGTCCTACCAACGTGGTTAACTCCCGGGTAGGCGGTGCCATCGCACTGACCGTTGAACAGTAAACTCATTCCATGTACATATGCTAGGCATTGCCCTCGAGTTCGGCATTCGGAAACGAGGCCAACTCTCCTGTACAGTTGACTGAGAGAGATCTGGATCCAAGGCGAGAAGTCATTGATACGCACTGTCTTCTAACCTTGCTTATGTATGAGTTTACTGATTGCATTATTGATGCTAGTTTACTTGCATTTGACTTACGAGTATTATTCATTGCTAGTGTGTCGTCCTTTGCTATTAAATCAATAATCAATTAACGGAAAATACCATAAAGATTACTTGCTGATATAAAGATCTTTATTAATTGTTAATCGCCTATTTGGTAAGACGATTCATTTCAGTGGTATCGGAGCNTATTTGGTAAGTCGATTCATTTCAGTGGTATCGGAGCAGTTATCACAGTCTTCTTTGTATGGTAAGGACAAGGTCTCAAACTAGCAACTCCCGAGACATGGAGAACCAGGATAACGAGAATGTCAAAAACCAGGCAGAAAGCCATGTAGCGGGAACCCGTTCCTATCCGGAAGCAGTAGCGGATACTGCAGCTAGGGAGGCTGCAGATGAGGCAGCTGCTATTGCCTCAGTCGCAGCTCAGCAAGCTGAGGAGGAGATAGCCAGACTAGAAGCTGAACAAGTAGCAAAGGCCGCTGAAGATATACAAAGGAGGGAAGGACAGCCAGCTGACGAGCGCACTGTTGAAGAACTTATGGCATCAAGGGCCAATGTTCTGAACCCACCTCCTGCTGTACAACTCAATGTACCCCTAGGTCAAATACATGACCGGCTGAATGCGGCAGAAATTGCTGCTGCAGGAGCGAGAGGGATTGTTGAGGACACCACTCAGCGAGTGGATGCCAATGCTGCTGCTGCATTTGCTAATCTACCACCCCAGAGTGTAGACTTGGGAGCATTGTTCGTTCAGATGCAGTCGCAAATGACGACCATGTATCAGTCCCAGCAGGAGGACAAAAGAATCATAATGTCCCTACTCCGGGACAGAGACCAACTGGGGTCTCACACCACTAGTGGTGGTGGCCGAGGGCCTAGTAAGCCCAAGCCGAAACCTCCCCAGGACTATGATCCTGAGGGAAACAGAAAATATTACCTGATCAAGTTTCTCGCGGATGTTGAGCAGTGGCTGGAGAACTACCCAGAACTGCAAGATTACGAGAAGGTCAGGCACACCGGTGCGCTACTGAAAGGCAGTGCCGCAGACTGGTGGCTTTACTGGAAGGAAGAGCGTAAGGCTCGGCAACTCGGTGACCCTACGTGGGTAGAGTTTGTCGAGAAGTTGCATGAGAAGTTTGATGTCATCAACCAGCAGGAGAAAGCTATCTATGCGATGATCTCCCTGACACTGAAGCAGACCACTTCAGTTGCTGAGTTTGCTCAAAAGTTCCAAGAGAACATGATGAAGCAGCCTGATTTGCCAGAACGGTATAGGATAGCATACTTCAGGTATGGCTTGAAATCCGAGGTCTCTGGTCATTTTGCTGAGAAAAAGTATGAGAAACTGGCTGACTTGATCCAGGATGCTGACGCCTGGGATCAGCAGCAGTTCAATCACAAGCGCCAAAGTAATGCTTTGGTGTCTGAGATTGTCAAAAAGCCCCACGGTTCCTACAATGCAATTGAAGGAGACCAGGCGGAGGATAATCAGGGTGATGAATATGAGTATGAATACAATGCTATTCAGTCTAGAGGTAGAGGTGGTTCCTCTCGAGGTGGCTATGGAAGGGGTGGTGGTAGGACTAAGCCGAGACCAGCCTCAGCAAAATCTACTTGCTACCATTGTCAGCAGAAAGGCCACTACAGAGAAATATATGCAAACTAATATATAATAACTCAAATCACTACATCACCCCCCGCCAAAAAAAGCGACGTCTTGGCGCGTCAAGTCAGGTCTTACACATGTGGAGCAGACTAGTCAACAGCTTCAAGTCAGATGCCACACATGTGAAGAGGATTAGTCCAAGGCGCCAAGTCAGGTGCTATATATGTAAGGTAGACTAGGCAAGGTCGTAGGTAGTGTGACCTTATTGGCTAGCCTACTCCTTAATGATAAAGAAAATTGTACAAGTTGGCCCAGAATCTGCCACGAATTCAAGAATTCATAGCGTCCACAGATTTGCTCCAAATCTAAAAATTTGAGTGCCAGACGGACCGCGTCGAAGAACTCTACCGGGTCACTAGATTTCAGAGCATTCTAATTTCTGGAGTGTCGTTGAGAGCTGAGAGAGTAGGCTCTCCTCCAAATCTGTGCAGAAACTTCTAAAAATCATAAGTCCTTCTATACTTCTCCAAATTCTACAAAGTAAGTCTCAAAATGGGCGCTGTAAGATGTTTTATCAGAGTCTTGAGTTTCAAAGCATTCCAAGTTCAGGGGAGGGCATAATGTCAGAAGGCATATTCTGCCCTACCAATGCCAGCAGCTTGACCCCCTTCTACTTAGAGCATCATATCTCTCTCACCAGTGCTTCAAATTGAGCAAACTTGGACTCTAAATGACCGGCTACTCATGGACTACAGCCAGGTAAATTTTCCGAATTTATTATGCATAGACCTATCACCAGTAGCAGTTTTAGTTTTCTGTCCAGAAACTGCAAGAAGAGAAGAGTGTCTAATGTCAATCTTTCCTCTTTCTTGTTCTTGCAGGCTGCCTCCAAGGGGTCTTCTGCTGCTTCTTGATGGTGGCAGGCTGCCTCCCTGAAGTCTTCGGGCTTCTAGTAGAGAGACTTGGGGCTGGTCCAAGATGGGGGTTGGCGGCATGGAAGCGCTTCAACTTTCTCTGAACTTTGTCAAGGTAGTGCGCCGCCACCCAACTATTCTCCGAATCTGGATATCCTTTCCACTTGATCAAGTATTGCTGCTGTCTCCTGAAATTTCTCATAGCCATTATGTCTTCCACTTCGTACTCCAAATGATCATCCACTATTGTTGGGGCTAGTGGGGTTGTCACACGTCCTGGGAACTTGTTGTCGGGTTGCACATATGGCTTGAAGAGGGAAGCGTGGAATACGGGGTCGATGTGCATAGTCTGGGGAAGTTCTAGCTTGAAAGCAACGGGGTTGACTTGCTGGATAATCTTGAAGGGTCCCAAATACTTGGGAGAGAACTTGCTGCCGGCAGGCCTGTTGTTCAGGGAAATGTTCTTGGATGATAGTAACACGTTGTCACCCACTCTGTACGTAATTTCTCTTCTGGATCTGTTCGCCACTCTTGCTTGAGCATCTTGCGCGTGTTGTAGAGCTTTCTTCGCTGCTGTAAGGGCTGCTTCTAATGTCTCCATAAAATCTGTGGCTGCAGGTACTTCATCATGGCCAGCCGTGAAGCTCAGTGGCGTGGTCGGATGGAAGCCATAGTTGAGGAAGAATGGGGACTCTTGGGTAGAGGCCTGCGTAGTGTTGTTGTAGGCAAACTCGAGGGGGGTCAAGTACATGTCCCAGTCTTGCTCGAGGGTAGACACGTAGGCCTTTAGAGAGGTCTTTAGGGTACGATTCATACGCTCGGTTTGCCCATCTGATTGTGGGTGGTAGGCGGTAGACATATCCAGCGATGTACCCAAGTTCTTGAAGAGATTTTTCCAGAAATGGCTTGTGAATCTTGGATCTCTATCTGACACAATTCTTGATGGTAGTCCATGGAGTCGGAAGATGTTGTCAAAGATGAGTCTTGCAAGTTGTGGTGCTGTAGCCTTAGTCGTCGTGGGAATAAAATGAGCCATCTTGGTAAGTCTGTCCACCGCCGTGAGTATTGCATTATGGCCTCGAGGTGTCACGGGCAAGTCCACGATAAGGTCCATTGAGATGTCCGTCCATTGTCTTTCGGGGATTGGTAGTGGTTGGAGGAGTCCTCCCGCCTTTTGCGATGATGGCTTGATTCTTTGGCATGTGTCACAGCTCCTGCAGTACTCCTTGACTTGCTTAGACATGCCTGGCCAACAATAAGTCCTAGCTAGAACGCCCGTGGTCCTTAGGATTCCAAAGTGTCCTCCAAGAGGGTTGTCGTGTGCTTCTCGTAGAAGCAAGAGCCGGAGGTCTAAGTCATTAGGAACACATCTCTGGCCCGTATCTTGCCTCACCCAATAATTGCCTTCTTGCTTCTTGCATGGGTCCAAGGCTGCTTCTCCGTTCTTGTAGTAAGGGTCTCTTTCATAGGCGGCTGAAAATCGAGCTTCCAGATCTGTCTTCAGGGATACCATCACTGCATTTAATTGCAGTCTTGAGAGGGGGTCAGCCGGGTTTGTCTTGCCGGGCTGGTACTGAATCGTGATGTTGTATTGTTGCAAGTATCCGCTCCATCTTGCTTGTCTCCTTGAGAGATACGGCTGCGTTTGGAGGTGCTTTAACGCCTCGTGGTCCGTGGTGACCAGTACTTTGCGTCCTTCAACGTAGCAGCGCCAAACCTTCAAGGCATGTACAATCGCCAATGCCTCTCGCTCCGTGGTTGTATAATTTTGCTCGGCTGGATTTAGCTTCCTTGACTCGTAGGCGATGGGCTGCAGTCCCTTGCCTTGGTCTTGAAGCAGGATTGCTCCTATTGCATAGGAAGATGCATCGGTGATGACGTGGAAGGGCCAATCTGGGTTTGGACTTGGGAGTGTGAGCACCGGGGATGTGGTCAATCTTCGCTTTAACTCTTGAAATGCCTCTTCCTCTTTCTCGGTCCATGTATATAGCCTGTCCTTCTTGAGTAGATCTGTCAGGGGGGCTGCTATGTGCGAGAAGCCTTGGATGAATTTTCTGTACCAATTGGCAAATCCCAAGAATGACTGGAGTTCTTTCTTGGTCGTGGGGGTTGGCCATTCCTCCACCACCGTGGTCTTCTTGGGGTCTATCTTGATGCCATCAGCAGTCACGTGGAGACCTAGGAACTCCACTTCTTGTTTGGCAAACTCGCATTTTGACTCCTTCGCAAACAGCTTGTTTTGCTTCAATACTTCAAGGACTTCTTTCAAGTGTCTCGCATGCTCTTCAAGGGTCTTGCTGTAGATAAGGATGTCATCGATGAATACCACCACAAATCTGTCCAACATGGGCTGAAATATGGTGTTCATCATAGTCATGAAAGTTGCTGGCGCGTTGGTGAGTCCAAATGGCAGGACCATGAACTCAAAATGTCCATATCTTGTCCTGAATGCCGTCTTCTCTATGTCCGGTTCTGCGATGCGAATCTGGTGGTAGCCGCTCCGTAAGTCAATCTTCGTGAAGTACTTGGCTCCAACCAGCCGGTCCATGAGCTCATCCATGCGCGGCAGCGGGTATCGATTCTTGATGGTGATCTTGTTGAGGGCGCGATAGTCCACACACATCCTCAAGGTACCATCTTTCTTCTTGACAAATAGCACCGGGGCTCCAAATGGCGACTTGCTAGGTCGAATGAAGCCATGCTCCAGTAGCTCCTTGATTTGCTTCTTGACTTCGTCTAGCTCCGTGTATGACATTTTGAACGTAGGCCGAGAGATGGGCTTGCTTCCGGGCTCCAACTCTATCTTGTGGTCTACGAATCTTTTGGGGGGTAGGCCCTTGGGCAATTCCGGGGAGAACACTTCTTTGTAGTCCTCTAAGACTTCTTGTATCTCCTTGGGAACGGGGCTGCCTTCTTGACTCTCGATGTCTTTCTTGATGTCTTTTGGCGTGATCAAGGCCAAAAGAAGCTCGTGTCCCTTCCTCACAAGTCTCTTGAGTTGGAGGGCGGACAATAGTATCTCGTGTGCCGGCTTCTGGATGTCTTGGGTCTGGATATTCTGGATTGCGCGCAAAATACAGATTCTTGAAGTGATGTCATTCTTGATCTTGATAGTACCGGTCCTCCAATCAACTTGGGGGTTGTGCTTGGTCAACCAAGGCGTCCCTAGGATGACGTCGTACTTGCCCAATTGCATGGGGGAGAACACTACTCTATCCTTGAAGGACTTGATAGAGAGTGCCAAGGGGTACGTCTTCTTGGAAGGGGTAGTATAGGAGAATCCATCGGGCATCATAATCTCCTCGTCGTGGTCAAGAGTTCGCATAGTAATTCCGTGCTTGGTGGCAAAATCTGCAGCAATGAAGTTGCCTTGAGCTCCGCTATCCACCAAGATGTGGACCTTCTCTCCTCCAAGGTAACCTCTCAAACTCATTGGGGCTGGAACGTCGTCTTCAACGGGAGTCTCCACCTCACTTGGCTTGTTGTCTTCTCGTGAAGTGGGTCTTGGGGTGGTAAGCTCCTGGTCTACCGGCGCTGTCCGTTTTTTGACAACTTTTTGGGGCATGAGAGTGCACGATGGCCCTTTTCCTTGCAATAAAAGCATAGTCCAGCCGTCATGAGAGCTTCTTTTTCAGCCGGGGAGAGTCTTGCTTTCACTTCTTGCTGGTTTCTTGCATCATAAGTGTCATTGGAGGGTCTTCCACTCTTCCGGGCAGTCGCGAAGTCCCTTTTAATAACTCCGATTTCCATGGGTGTGGGTCCAGATTCGGATGTGGAAGGGGCTGCGTACACCCGCGTCGCTGGAACCCGTGAAGATGGAGGCATGGAGTGCTTGAAATCCAAGGTATCCACCTTTTGGGCCACTTCAATGATCCTTGAAAAGTCCGTCAAGTCGCGTAATTCCACTTCCTTTGCCACCTTGGGCTTGAGGCCAAAGGTGTAGCGGTCAATCTTCTCCTCAAGAGACATGTTGGGGATCTCAAGAGTGAGGGCGTGAAATCTGGATGTATACTCTTGAACGGACGTCGTTTGCTTGAGATGGTGGAGCTTTCCTCGGGCAATCTTCTCCGCATTGATGGGCATGAATTGCTTCTTGAGGGCCTCACGAAAATCTGCCCATCTTGCATATGATGGTGGGGGCTCTTGGCCGAGCATGGGGTGCGCCATAGCTTGATATATAGCCGCTTGATAGTTACGCCACCATGATGTTGCTGCTCCTCTAAGTAAGGTAACGGCAAAGGGAACGTAGTCCTCCTCGGGTACTTCAAGGAACGCGAGGTACGTCTCCACTTGGTAGAGCCATAAATTCAGGTTGGCACCTTTCCCGGGGTTGAAAGTGTCGGGTTTGCCGGGCTTGATGAGTTTCCTTGCTCTCGTTGGCTCTTGTGGAGGCGCTTGAGCCGGGGCTGGATTTTGAGCATTGCTCGCAATAGGGGCAACCATGGCAGCCATAGCTTCTCTTGACGCTTGCACGGTTGCTTCATAGGTGGCCAAGCCCACTTGGTTGTGGACGGTCATTAGGAAGGCTGCCCACTCATTTGCGGGAACTCCTTGTGGTGGGGTCAACTTTGCTATAGCGGCTGCCACGGGATTTGACGGTGCTCCTCCTTGTGGTGCTTCTTGTTGTTGCAGATTTCCTTGAGTAGGCTCTCCCATCGACGCTGGAGGAGGGTGTGCTCCTCCTTGTGGTGCTTCTTGTTGTTGCAGATTTTCTTGAGTGGGCTCTCCCATCGGCGCTGGAGGAGGGTGTCTTGGAGAGGAAGGGCTTCCTTCGAAAGCTTGCTGTTGGTCTTGAGGATCGGCCATCTTCTTGTGCTACCAAAGTGCCTAGCTCCGATACCACTGTAGTGAAACAGATAGATAAAGTACTTAGTAAAACAGAATACTTTATCTATTCAAGACAAGGATCTTTGAACACAAGTGGTAGCTTCTTGAAAGAGAGATGGCTTCTTGAAAGTTAATATATTTCTGGATTTTGGCAAGTACAAGAGTGATTCTGGAATGTCTTTCTATGTTCTAGCTCTTGTTTATATACTTGCTACATAAGTAATTTCTAGGAAGGTGTATGTTGATGTGTTGGCACCCAACACATCCCAAAACTTGCCACCTCTTTCTAGAATAATGTACACATGTCCTTTTGACCTAAAAATGGCACATTTGACTTTTGCCACGTGGAGTTCTTCTAGGTCTTTCCTCTAACTTCGAAAATGCCTTAGAAGGTTCAAAGGACATGAACCAAGTCACTAGAGTACCTATTTACACTTTAATCCACACAATACTACTCCAAATATATTTGAAAACATTGAAATATATGCAAACTAATATATAATAACTCAAATCACTACAATACGTTTGCGCTCCAATACCAATGTGACAATCCGAACGAAAAGGTAACTCAAGGTACTTTGATCGCGCGCCAATTGTAGTCATACACATTCAAACCAACACTTCCGGTCGCATTCCACGACGTGTCGCACGCGCCGCATCTGGCCACGTGGCGGATCGTTACAAGCGCCGACCCAGCAAGTGAGGAGACTTGTGGGTCAACCTCCACACGTATGGGCGACGGCACCACGTGTGGGGGCAGAAAGTAGGCGCGGAATCCAAGCGGCGTCTCACAGCTGTTCAATATTTGAACCTCGTGAGCGGATCATACCCAAATGCTCGTGAACTGAGCGTTCCTCACCTACCACCCTAATTGGACTAACCATTAGGACCTGTCATCACCCTCCATCCTCCCCACCCACTGACTGGACACTCAACGGACCCAACAGCATCGACTATGACTGCTGTCGCAACTGAGGACATCGGAGGACGCTAAGCATCGACATGGCGAAAAGAGAGAGAGGCTCTCAAAGCAAGGAAGTGACTCAGGGAGGGGACTACTCCCGGACTGGACACACACTGACTAATCTAGGTGCTGATGGGTAAACACCCCCTCTGATAGGAGGAAAAGTCCACAGCTTATGAGCTTTCTCTTGGGCGTCTATCCACACACAAGGTACATCCTTTTTCAAGAATTTTGTCAAATTGTGATGATCTTTCACAAACTTGCGATAGTATCCGCTTAGTCTTAGCAGAGCTCTTAGCTTAAACACATCCGCGGGTGCAGGTATTGTATAGATAGTCGCAGTCATTACAGCCTGAGGAGTCATAACATTGTTTCCAATCTCATGTCCTTGGTAAGGCACGTGTGCCTCAAAGAACTCCCACTATCCAGGATGTAGAGTTATCTGGAATTTGTCCAAACGCAGACACACTTGGTCAAAGTATTCCAGGTGCTGCTTAAATGACTCAGTATACACCGCAACATCATTAGTGGATAGTTTGCAAAATTCAGCCCCTACAGCACCTTGTCCACAGGTCTATGGGAACTTGCAAAGGCATTTTTTAGCCCGAATCGCATCACAGCCCAGTGCCAAATATCTCTTTAAGCTCAAGAAGCTGCACTCTGAAATTGGTCCAGACTCTAGTGTAATGAATCACTACATTATTAAATGTATTTGTTCAGTTTAATAATATAGTTAATTACGTTGACTTTGCTGAATTTTATTGAAAATCCAGTCTGCTGAACTTTGGTCTATATTTAGTAGAAAATCTCAGCCAAGAGTAACAGGTTGAAGTCCACTCAGACCAACTTGCTGACATATTTTTTGACAATCAGTCAACCTCCTTAAGCATTAGCGAATTGCCTAGTAATGCATCTAAATCTTGGGCAGGTGGTGCCATTGCACTTGCCGTTGAAAAGTAACTCATTCCATGTACATATGCTAGAATTGCTATCAATATTGGATTCGAAAAGGCGGCCAACTCTCTATACAAACTACGAAGAGAACATCAGAATCCAAGGCTGCAAGCCATTACCACGAACTGCTTATTATGTATGAGTATATTGATCGCATAATTGATGCTTGTAACTTGCAATTGAATAACAAGAATCGCTTATGATAGTTGTGTTGTAGTTTGTTGATTAAGATTTTAATTAGAAAGTACCATACAAAAATATAACTTTTACTTATTGTGAGTTGTTTTTTAAGCAGATCGATTCATTTTGCTTTTGGATTCTCATCCTCTATCCTCATTAGTCATCGTGATTGGTGAACAGCAATCACTAACTCTACGCAACCTGCCTAACTTTTGTGCAAAGAATCGCTCGTTATTTGAAATGTCATCGTCTGTGGTGTACTGCAGTTGCTCGTCTTCCGACGTTTGCTCGTCCCACGGATTGACAGGAAGCTTCGATGTCTCAAGATCTCGTGGACATTCACTAGAATCGAAACCTTTCACCCACTCCACAGGGTGGTATATACAAACACTCCTCAACTGCGTAAACAATCAAATTTTTTCATGCTCCTTTTTGAGATTGAGCATGTGCAAAATTTCCAAGCCTCAATTCACAGCTCACTTGGGAATTCTTTGATCACCTGAGAACCACTTCAACAAAGTTCTCAAATTAAGGACAGAAGCATCTACTTCTTAGCAGGCTCCTCGCTTGAGGTGAAGGGTACACAGGTGATGAAAAATAAACTACTGAAATCACGTCGAAGCGGTTAGTAAAGAAAGTATTTGAAGTCAGTGAAAATCGCCCACGAGGGCTTTCACTTTACTTCAAAAGGACAAGCTTACAAAATTTCAAATTTATTGCATCTATGCTGGTCTAGCCAAGACACTTGTGCGCTTGCCAACTTGAACTGCAGGCTAGGCATTTTTAGTTCATGTCGAGTCAGTTGTCATGCACGTTTGCCTTGTAAGGATCGCGCGTGACAGTATGATTTCTCAAGTATCGCCCACGTTGACGTGGGTCTTGAGGCTACGCCCCATCTCGTGCCATAGCCATTGTGGAAGAGATGCCAATGGGCCATGGGCTGAGGTGGCTTTCGCCTTAGCTCTACCTGACTCGGCAGCTGCGGTCGTGGCTATTGCTAGCTTGGGAGGGGTCAGCCTTACAACTAACTTGACTAGCAAATCCCTACCCCTTGTTGAGTGTCGGGGTTGACCAGGTTTGTGTGTGGTCACACCTCATGTGTGACTAATTTAAATTTCGTTCAGCGCTTACTTTTACACGTAAGCAGGATTGGTGGTCGGTGAGTCGGCACTACCTAAGTGCCGTGACTTCCGCTAGGCGTGCCGCACCGCCCAGGGAGCTACCAGTCGCGAAAGTGATGAACTAGGCCAGATGGAATGATGCACTGGGACGCGACCGAATTGAAATGATTGCAACGCGTCGTGCTTTCCTAATGCCGACAAAGTCCTTGTTTCAAGCAGTTAAAGATAGTAAGTCGTAAGTAGTAAGTACGCGTCGAAGAAGTCGTCGATCGAATCCAATTTCCCGATCAGGGTTGCGACGGACTCCGTCGACCACGGCACATGAAAGATTTTCGTGCCTCGAAGCTCCCGCGTGGAAGTCCTTTCAAACCGATGACTCGCGTGTTTTCCAAGCGAGTTTCAAGTCGCGGAGAGTGATTGTCGCGAATAAAATTTGACAATGTCGCGAGCACTCCTTGTCCTACCGGGGTAGACTGGTCGCGAAATGACGCCAAATTTGACAAGTTGTCGTGTTGACATCACATCAACATATCTGCATGCTCTGCAATTAAGGTGAACGAAGAATTGTCAGGTCAACAATTTCAAGAGGGTCCATTGTCCTGATTGGAAGTCTACATACTGATAAAAAGCTGTAACAATGCAAGATATTGTGTGCGACATCCGGATTGATGTGCAATACGCTGTGCGCTAATCATTGCCAGGCGGGCTGAGGTTTGACGACTCCCCTGAAAGAGGATTGGTGTGTCTATTGTCATGCAGGGGTAATCCTGTAAATGACGAAAAAGAGTCCCATCACCTCGCCCGTTGTCCCAGACCTGTCCACCTTATTCTTCGGACAGTCTCGACGGCGGCAAACATGTCTGCACTCGTTGTGTGTGCCTGGGTTATCAGTGGGGTGAAAAATAAAGGGAGAGGCACTTCAGTATCGCTTGAATCCACCTCAAGCCACAGCTGATGTCCATTGTTTGCGGGCTAACTTCAAACAATGGCAGTGTTGGTTAATGTGAGCTGTCCTCAGACAAACATGAAAGGACATGGCCACCACCGCGCTGATGTTGAGGATCCACTACTTCAGACAAAGGGAAACATAAAGGGTACCCATTTCCGCGTGACACAGATCACAGAGAAGAAGAAGGTGTGGATTTCCATGGCCTGCATTCTTTTCTGCATGGCATTATGGCTTTGCTTCGCAGGAAAGTCTCCAGGTGCTCAGGAACTAGCAGAACTGCCCGGTGTAAACGGAGACCACAGACGTACTTTGCACCCCCAGCAGACTCTTGAATTGGTTGGTGAGCAAGACTCTGTTATGGCTCAAGAGCGCAGGCCGGATAACGACAGACTCAGGGCCGTTGAGCTGTTAAAGAACAAGGTGGCGGATTGTGACAACCAAGGCGATGCCAGTTGGAAAGCTCTAACAGTGTGTCAATGGTGGCATAGCGTCGACAAGGTCAGTGCTTCACAGCCCTGCGTTCACTATTGGTCGCCATAACAAGGGGACATGCTCCATTGCTCCGTTTTTGTCGCTGCAAGTACATCTTGGCCCCAATGTTTGGGCTCTTGTCTGCTTGACAGCTGCTGCATGCAGATAGCTGCTTGACATCTGCTTTTGCCTTCTTAGCAGCCCAGGGCTATAGAGCGCCTGCATGGTGGCCCCACATCTGCAGCTTTGGTGCAGCAGCATGAGAAGCTGTGCCTTTAGTCAGAGTTCTTTTTCCACTGCGTGCTGCTTGGCCTCCCGGAGCTACTTCTGCCCAAGATCTCCTGCAACTCAAGTCGTTGCCCTGTTTTCCTTGGGGGTCATCTGACCTCAGCTCACCCTCCCCTGGTTGCCTGGCTGCAGAGCTGCCTGGTGGGAACGAAGCCCTGGGACAAGCCCCTGTGCCCATCAAGCTCAGAGGATGACTACCAGCTGTGGCACGTGATGGACGAGGAGCTGCTGGCCATGAAGGAGATCGACTACAAGCACAAGGGAGTCATCTCGGCAGACGACCCCGAGCTAAAAGCACTCATGCGGAGGCTGCCGGTCGTTGACAAGGGGTACTTCCATAATTGCGGCTGGACTGCCAGGTGGGCCGTCGACACCCCGCCCGCGAAAGACGGGCAGATCCACGTGCTCTTTGGGAAGCTGCCGTGCGCGCGGTACGGGTGCTGCGCACTGCCCTGGATGCTGCGGCCCAACTCCACGGACCTCCTCTCGGCCAAGGCGCACTTCCTCAAGAACGAGTACGGCATGCTCATCGACCTGCCCTTCAACCCCGAGTACATTCTTGACGCGGGCGGCGTGGGCATGGCGCCTGTGTTCTTCGCGTTGGTGTGGCCAGAGGCCAAGATCCTGCGCGTGGAGCCGCACATTACCAACTTTGAGGCGGGGTACAGGAACTCCATGCGGCACGAGACGGTGAAGCAGCACAACATGGGGCTGTGGGACAAGGCGATTGAGCTGCAGATGTGCAGCAACGTGCACGTCTACTGGGGCCCGGACTGGCCCTTCAACAGCAGCCAAGAGCAGGCCTTCTTCACGCGCGAGCCGACGGACCCGCCGTGCGAGCAGCTGGCACTCGACAGCATGCGCGTGTCGCGCCTGGAGGACGTGATGCGCGCCAACAACTTCCCGCGCTTCGACCTCATCAAGATGGACATCGAGGGCGCGGAGGTGCAGGTGTTCCGCGAGCCCGGCATGAAGCGCATCCTCGCCAACACGCAGGTCTTCATCGGCGAGCTGCACACATGGGTGCCCGGCGCGCATGAGACTGTGCACCGCGCCTTTGCCGAGATCGGCGGCTTCCTGCACTTCCACTTTGACGAGAACGACGTGTGGATCCGCAGCTCCATGTTCAAATGCTGAGGCTGAGCACCGGCCGCGGATGCCTGCCCTGCCCGTGGTCACGAGCTGGCACACTTGCAGGAGAGGAGCTGGCTCTTGGGTCCATGTTTTAGTGCTGAGGCTGAAGTTGACGCTGAGGCTGAGGTGGACAAACGGATGCCTGCTGTGACGAGCCGACAAGCTGGCACGCTTGAGAGTGTGGTGAGGTGGACAGGTGGACGGATGTCGGCCTGTAAACAGCTGGCACTCTTTAGAGAGTGCTCCGGTGGACGGAGGCCCATTACGAAGAGCTGGCACCACTTGTGGGAGGCACGCGTGACGCAGCACCTCTGTTGCATGCGCGCGAGAGTTAGGAGCAGTGCAAGTAAGCTCTAATGTAATGTTTGGGGTCATGGGTTGAGTAGGCCAGGACGAGCAAAACAATAAAGCAGCTCCACATGGTTAGCTCAGTAGAACTTCTATCTATACGTGTGCTGACGTACTTCAGTTTCAAGTGCGTTAACCCGGAAGGCAAGCGAGTGTACTATGACATATGTCCCACACGGGGCCGAGGCTGCAATTTAGTGAACCCCACCTAGATGGGGCTGTTATACCATTAGATTAGGCTCTAGGGTGGTGCACTTTACTAGAGTGTACTCGCGCTTATTAACTCCGTTTTGATCGTATTCTTCCCTTCACATGAACATACTTGTACTGAAATCGGCTTTTCAGTCACTCAACTTCTGTTGCTCCTGGTTTTAGTAGTAACCGATAACATTGACTGGCGTACTATGCCGATAGGTTGGCGGACGCATTATTTTGACTAGCAGCGGGCAATAACAGTAACATGTCAGCGTGTTGGCAAGAGTGCCGCTTGAGATGGCTGAATCATTTATTGTTACATAAACCTCGAGCTTCTTCTGGCTGCTTTCGTAGTCGTGAAATTTGGCAGCCACCACCTGAAGTCAGACTGGAACAATCAGCGTGGTTCTAATTGATTACTTATTTGACGGCATGCCATTCCTAGCGCAGCATAGTGAACTATTGAGCAGCATAAAGGAAGAACTCATTCTAAATTGCTGTCAAACCTAGATCTACAAATAGTAGAATTAAATGGCCTAGCACATGACAGGAGCCTCGCAAGCATGAAGAGGGTGTAACAGAGTACCCCCCTTAAACAGTGTATACTTTTCCCAACAATATTACAAACATAGCTCTTTGACTGCCACACATATCTGGTCCACTTATGCTAACTTGAAGAGAGCATGGCAAGCATTACGTGGAAGTATTTTCTCCCTCCCAGGTCAAGGCTGTGCGCCCGCCACTATTGCCGTCGCTGTCCTTGCAGTAGTGCATCACCAAAGTGCTGCACACACAAATTAAGTTCACAACTGGTCGATGCATACAAGAAAAAGTGGCCAGATTGACGCAAGCACACCTCTCAAAGCAACCTCCCCAGTGACAAATAGAACAGCAGAGCAGACAACCACAAACGTTCTTAGCAAAACGACACTTGTTGGCTTATCCTCCTATGCGTGACGTAACAGAGAAAAGTCTTCGTATTTAACCCGACATAGCATTGCGTCAGACTGAGGAGGCTGCCAGCTCAGCACGCAACACGTCACACCATACAGGAGATTTTACTTGCAAATGTGTCATGCATTTTAAATGGCTCAGTTGCTTGAGGTGACAAAGACTAAGTTGCTTATGGAGACAAAGACTACCAACACCATCGGAAATGGAAAGGGCAGAAAATTTTCACTACTAGATCCGCAAATTGGACAACAGAATGTTCCCACTCTTACGGTCTTACAGCCAGCCACACGGTCCAGGCTTGCGTCAGTCCAGCGAGCACAGCCTTAACCGCAAGAGGGCAGCTACACACACACACACACACACAGAGAGAGAGAGAGAGAGAGAGAGAGAGAGAGAGAGAGAGAGAGAGAGCCCCCTAGGGGATCGTGAGGCTGGCATTGGTGGTCCAGCTTGTCGAGCCATCCCTGCCCTCGTATCACGGGCAGCAGCCATACTCTGCCGCAACCCCCACAAAGTTGAAGCGGTGTGTCCTCAGCAGCACCAGCCTGTGGCCATGTGTTGCCTCCTCGCTGGCAACGGCCGCCACGAAGTGGCGCTTCAAAGAGCCCCTCTGCCGGATCATTGCCTGCCAGAGACTCGTTCAAGTCTGTGTGAAACTGCCAGGTGTTGCCATACCAACGACCCAGCATGCCGCAGTATTCAATGGACAAGGTATGGTGGTAGACCCACAGGACCTGCGTTCAGCCAGAAGCCAAGTAAGTGAGCGCTCAACAGTCAGTTGCACTCTTCTCTTTAGGTCGACAACTGGCACCGGCTGGCAGGAGACAAGATGAATGGGAACTGGGAACACGTAGAAGCAATGAGACGGAGGGAAAAGAGGGCGCAAACCACTCATTTATTTAGTAAACCCACTCTTATTGACAACGCCGTCTGGCCTTGAAGAATGAGAGCATCTTGCAAAGAGTGGGTTGTGCCGGACAAATTGATTTGAGAAATGAAGAGAATGCAAGCTTCACTCTCAATGTCTCTGCCTCTGTCTCTGCCTGCCCGGGAGGGGAGGTGCTCAAAGGCACGCGAGCAACGCAAAGGGCAACCATGCATGCAGTTGCACATGATCAATGAGGGGCATGTTGCTGCAGAGGAATTCAGGCCTCAGTGGTAGGTCAGCAACCAGAAGCCCCCTTAGCTTAGCAAAAAAAGTCCCCCCCCCAACACCCTGCTCTTGCTCGGGGAGATGGAGGGAGGGAGGGAGGGAGGGGGGGGATTGGGTGGGTTTGACACAGGGTTGAAACAAGATCAGGGGAGGTGTGCTGGGGTGAAGTGAAGAAGTGCGCCCTCACAGTGTAGGGCTCCGAGCTGTTCTTGAAATGCAGGCGGTAGAAGACCTCGCTCCAGTCGGGGAAGGGCAGGTGCAGGAGCTGGCCCCGCTCCACATAGGGCTGCAGCAGGCGCTGGCGCAGGCGGAAGTTGCGGTCGGGGAAGTATGTGGTCCACGCCCGCCAGCAGGTGCGCGTCGATCCACTCGATTATTGTCTTCCTATAGGAAAAGCTGGTGTCCTTTCACTCAGCCGCGACCGGGCGCACGCTCATAAAGGGTTACAGGCACACCGACGCCTGGCGTGCCGCCGCCCCCGCCTCGAGGAGTTGCATGGCCCCCGTGACCGCGTGCGTGCGTATGCTTGCTCTTGGCAGCGGCAGGTGGCGGCGGCGGGAGGTGGTGCAGGGTGTCGCGCTCCACGCCGCCCGCTGATGTCCGAGGCGGACAGAGCGGGCCGCCCTCCGCCGCCCACCATGGGCAACTTCTGCCTCCCATGAACGCCTCCCGCGGTTGCGTCGCCCTTCACGCCCTCGCTGCAGCTGCAGGACGGGGGGTCCTCAAGAGGAGCGACGCACGGCTTAGCCACAGTGTCGTCGTCGCAGCCGCACAGCTGGACGCGCCCAGTTCAGAGCAAAATGCATTGAGTAAGAGCTGCACATGAGCCAGATGAAGTGCAGAAAGCGTCTGGTTTAACCCATACCTTAGCTGTGCCTTGGGCAGACTCTGTTGTGTGATGGACCTCTGCCTTAAAGACTGTGAGCCTGGCCATCCCATTTCTGCGTCTTTCCCTCCACAATTGGGAAGTTTTATGATGACAAGTGCCGCTGGTGAAGGGCGTGTGTCTTTCAGCTGCATAGAGCCGAGCAGTCAATCTCTTCTCACTATAGGGGGGAAGCATGTTGCTCACTGGTAGGCCGAGCCTTGTGGGGCAACTATAAATTGCAAGTCGATGAACACGTGATGGCTATAGCATGTAGCCCAGCTGTCGGAAAGACTTTGAGCTTGGAGATCCTGCTGCATCTTCCCTGACTACTACGAGAAATTTCTTGCATGCACTCATATGCTCCTCACAGTGTTGCGTAGGTGCATGCCGGCCTTCTGGGTACAAAGTTCAGCATTTGTCTATACTTGCCTTAGCCCCATCATCAACATGGGCCTCCACAGGCCTTTTGAGCCTACTCTGCTTCAAGAGTTTCCCCCCTTTTATGCTGCAGCTTGTGACCTAGCTGCCTTCGACTCCAATACCACTTGTCCTCCTCCATACCTCATCGACCTGACACAAAGAGGTAACTCCACTTCACTTTGCAAGCTCGGCCTCAAGATTGACCATGGAGGCGTCAAAGCATTTAAAAAATGAAGCATAAAGCTTCGCATTATCTGTTAGCTGACGTCCGCATCGACTGCGGCACGCATATACGGAACAGAATAAGAGCATGGAGTTCCAACAGGAAGACGATGATGAGGGAATAGAAGGCAGGTTGCATGCGAGCCTGGCTGTAGCCTAGTGCTCGCAAATGATACTTTTTAGGGCACGCGAATCAAATTATATAGTGAAGCACGCAAAATCGATCATCTTGTGGGAGCACGCGAAATGCTCTTCTAAGGCGCACAAAAAGTTCATCATCTTGGTGGGGCACGCAAAAATGTACTCAAATTCGTCTTTTCAGAGGCATGCGAATTGTTCGTTTTAGTTTCTGGTTTCATCGAGGCCATGCATTACGAGGTGCACGCACAGAATCTGGTATGTCAAATTTTTGATTGGGGGCATTAAAAACAACTATTTTCAGGGGCACGCAAGATAGAGCGTTTCGACGGGCACTCAATTTCAACTTTGAGGAACACGCTAAATATATTTCAAAGGGGCACGCAAATCCATCTACTGCTGGCTCGCAGAAAAGCTTTTTCTAAGTGCTTTTAAGGCGCATGCAAAATGCTAATACATCGGGGCACCTCCTCGCAAGCCGGTTCACACCGGTTCCATCTCCTTTGGGATGTCCGGCATCGTCGCGTACGACCTCAGTACTAGCTATGTACGATCATAGTAAGCTGGTAGTTTCAAAGTGCTTCAAAGGATTCAACCGGGACGCAAAAGATGGCGCGAACTTACGCTTCTCCGGGAGCATGCTTCAAGTTGGTTGTGTATACATGAACGAACGTAAGGTGTAAGAGGAAGTGGACGGGCGCCTTTATGTGCAAGGAGGATGCATTGCAAAACCCCTTTCTTGGTATTGATTCCAGTAGCTGCGCTTGTTGTTAACACGTATTTGTTACTTCAACCACGTGTACTTATATTCGACGAAAGATATGGACGCGCCCAACAGCTCCCTCCAACATTTGAACGTCGTGATTGGGAGCCATATGCTATCCCCTTGAGTGAAGAGGGATCAAATGTCCGGCTCTGTGGTACGGAAAAGGATAAGCCGTTTACCAGCGGCACATTCTTCAGCAGGAAGCTTTCGACTGGTGATGGGGAGACACCCGAAAATAAGTTGGCTCGGCTCACAATCTTCGAGGCTGAGGTCCTTCACACGACAGGCTCCGTTCAAGGCACGGAGAAGGTACAGTTCACGCCTAGCTTGCGCACTTGTACACCACCCTTCCTCGATCTGAGGCACATCTCAGTGAGTGCATGTCTCAAACACGTCATTATGTGCGAAGGTCATGCAGGGTCGCTTGCCAGGGCTTCACGCGTCAGTCTGTCAATCAGTATCTCTCCACGTGCAAAGCTCACATATTTGGTGGGCTAGAGGCTGCTTGCTTGCACGATGATGGCAGGGCCAGGCCATGGTGCGCTTCCTGGCAGCGCTCGAGTCCGACGAGTCCCTCAGCGCATCCCAGTGGCACTTCTATGGGCCCATGCTAGTCAGCTCCCTCTACAGCAGCGGAGAGGTTCGGCTCGAGTGCCACTTCCACCCCTCCTCCGGCGCCGGCCCCGGCTCCGGCTCCAGATTTGGCACCGGGCGTCGCAAGCTGCACGAGGGCTACCGCCACCATCGCTTCCACCGCCACCATCGCCTCCACCGCCACAATGCTGTTGAGAGACTGGGACGTCATGCAAAACTGGATGCAGCAGCAGCAGCAGCAGCAGCGGCGGAAGCTGCAGAGCCCCCGGAGTTCACATCGCCCGCCTACTTTGAGAGGGGCCCTCGCGATTTCCACGAGCATTATGTGGTACTCCTCTGCCCCGCCCCGGGCGGCGTCCCTGCCGACAACGGCACAGGCACAACTGGTGAAGGAGGAGCTGCATTGCCGGGAGAAGATGGCGGCCAGGCGGACGTCGGGCGACAAACCAGTGGGGGCCCGCTGGGAGAGGACACTCTGGCGCACGCCGGCCGCTTCGAGGTCCAGCTGGTCGCCACGCTGGCGGGCTCGGAGCTCCGGATTGGGCGCATCCAGCTGTGCCGCTGCGACCACGACACCGTCGCCAAGCCGTTTGTCACTCTTCTGAGGGACCCGCCGCTGCCGACCCAGCCCGCCCCCGAGGAAGGGCAGCAGCAGCAGCCACAGGGTGACGCGGGAAGCTCCCAGGCGCAGCTGCTGCCCATGATGGACGACCAAGGGCAGCCTGCTTTGCCCTCCTTTGAAATCAGCGGGCACACCGTGGAGCGCCGCACCCTGTACTACTACCCCCGGTCGCCAGCTGTCGCCGCCGAGAGCGCGCGGGGGCGACATGCACAACAGTTCGCCGAAAGTGGTAGCGGCGTGGGCGAGGCTCGCTTTAGCAGCAGCAGCTGGATCCACCAATCAGCAGCAGGGACAGCGGCGGCGGGGGCCGGGGAAACAGGACAGGCAGGCGTGAGGTGCCAGGTGTCGGTGTGCCTGTATCCCTTCATGAGCGCGCGGCCATTTACGACGGAGTCGGCGGACAAGGCGTTCTCCGAAGCGCGGATAATCGAGTGGATTGACGCGCACCTGCTGGCGGGCGTGGACCACATCTACTTCCCCGACCGCAACTTCCGCCTGCGCCAGCGCCTGATGCGGCCCTACGTGGACCGAGGCCAGCTCCTGCACCTGCCCTTCCCCGACTGGAGCGAGGTCTTTTACCGGCTGCCCTACAAGAACAGCTCGGAGCCCTACACTGTGAGAGCTTCCTGGGCACCCCTCAGCACACCTCTCTCCAATCTGTTTCAATCCTGTTTCACAAGAGTCGACCCCCCCCCCTCCCCTGCCCCCCCCGCGC
>WELA01008820.1:86742-103636 GCA_009602735.1 Mesotaenium endlicherianum | reverse complement strand
CCCCCCATGCCTGCACCCGCCTTCAACGCCTTCAGAGCTGACCTACAGTGGCAAACCTCACCCGCTCTCTGCCTGCCCCATGAGGAGGCCCGTGCTGTTGGCTGCCACTGCCGCAGCCGCCGTGCGATGCGACCCACGCGCTTGCAATCTCAGATGGTCGATATGCAGAAAGGGAAAGCACTGGGACGCGGCAGTAACGGTAGCAGCGAGGGGCGAGCTCTGCTTTCTCCATGCAGCTGAGGAACAAGCAGCGCGCTTTCGACTCTCACGAGTCCCCACCCGGCATCAGGGCTGAAGGAGCATCTGAGCTCTCTCCAACAACTTCTAGGAAGGTGCCGGCCCTTTGGAACATTAAGCAAGTCAGCTTTGATGGGGAGGGAAAAGTGGAGCAGACGGACGTGAGCCTTCTTCTCTCGCGGGCTGCTGCATGTTGTTGCTCCCATCTTGCGCTAGTCGTCCTTCCCGGCTCTGACTCTGAGAGGCGCTCTCTCTCTCCCCCTTTCTCTCTCTCTGGCCGTGCTTTTGGCGGGTTGTGTGTGTGCGGCAGTTCCCCGAGATCTACGACCAGGTCCTGATCTACGAGTTCTGCGGCATGCTCGGCCGCCGCTACGGCGACACCTGGCAGTTTTTTACTGACTTGGATGAGTTTGTAACGGTGGCCCGGCCGGAAGAGGGCTCGCTGAAGCACCAGCTCACGGCATCTGTGACCAGCGAGGAGGCGACACGTGGCCACAAGCTGGTGCTGCTGCAGATACACCGCTTCAACTTTGTGGGGGTCACGACGGAGACCCGCATGGAGCCCGTGCTCTCCCACGCTGCCAGGTGTAAGCAGCCCGTGTACTACAACCGCGAGTGGGTGGGCTGGATGGGCAAGATGGCCAGCCGGCCCGGCCTCTCAGTCTCGTGGTGAGTCTCTCCGGCAGTCCCCCGTGCAGCCGCCCTTCTGCATGCACGACCAAGCAGCTGCTGCTGTGAGGAGTACACGTGGCGCGGCAAGGGCCAAGTGCCTAGCGCCTAGCTTGATGGCGGTGCGTTGGACCGGGCTTCATGAGAGAATGACAGTCATCCTTGTTCTCCCCGTCGTAGCGGCTTGGAACCTGACATAGACGTCCAATTTATCGGGGCGTGTCTCCATGGCCGCCACGACGTCATGGCGGCGGATTGGGGACGTTTCCAATAGCACCCATGCACCGTTCTCCAGCCCCTTCTCGGAGGTGTCAGTCCATGACGAGCTGCCCTGATGTGTGTGTGTGTGTGTGTGTGTGTGTGTGTGTGTGTGTGTGTGTGTGTTAACTTATGGCTACAGTTCATTCGAGGTGCACTCCAGCAAGGACGTCCCGAGCAAGTACACGTTTGATGTGCCGCACGAGGTGATCCGGATTCATCACTACACCTCGAATCTTGTCGACTACATGAAGAGGCACCCGTGTGAGTTGGTCAAGGACAACGACAAGGAGGTCGTTCCAGACACCAGTGCAACGGGGTGGACTGCGAAGGTTGCGTGGTGTAAAGGCATACCATGTAGCAGCAAGGACATTCCGACCTATTGTTTACCGTTCTGCTCTCTTTCAAGTCGACATGAATCGACCATATATATATTGGAATCACCAAGCTAGGTCACTTTCCCGGCTCGTTAACATATCCTTCAATATTCATGTGCCCCAGCAAAAAGTTGAATAGTAGATTGATCAAGCTTCGGGGGCGTTGTTAGGTTAGCTTAATGTATGGTAAGCCCACGGCTTTATGTATGATGTGGAATGGAAGAAAATAACAATTGAAGGGAGAGAAGTAGGAGACAGGTTGTCATGTGCAACGCATGTTGGAACTACTCGTTTGGGCTAACCAAAGCTAGCTATGTATGTCGTTACTACGCCAGCAATGCTAAGCAGTGCTACATGATTGTATAAAATAACCTTCGATTTCATTGAGTCACCTTGTCAATAGACTCAGGGAAACCCCCTGCACGTACAGTATGACGTTAGCAATGACTAATGGGCTTCGATTAACGAAAGTTACCGAGTGTACTTAAGAGTATACTTCAACAGCAAGGGTGGCTCAACGTGGGTGGACGAGTGATATATTGGGGTATTTTGCCTCGACCTGCTGCAGCGGCGCAGAACTGGGGGTGGCGCTCTGGCAAGTGAGGCTCCTGATTGCCTCAACACGCACATATGCATTTCTCTGAGGTTTTAGAATGAGCCACTTCAATCAAACTTGATAGCTTAAATGCTCATTGTGGTCGGTGGTGTTATTTCTTTGACGCAGACAGCAGCAGTTCAAGGCAGGTTCACATCTGAGTGCAGGATGCATACTAGTGTTACAACTAGTTAGTAGTTGTGACTAATTGTGGCACCATCATACCTGTAGTCGTGTTGTCTATTTAGTATCGCACCAATAGTTAGTTTGTGGTGTTTGATGCCGACAACCTGAAAGACACAATGTCACACAACAGTAGAAGCCAGCCAAAAACCTGTTTGGCGAGGACATAAACACTTTGATAATTAGTCTTTGGATAAAAATAACATACATTCATAGCATAATGTGAGACAATAGATACAACAAAGTATTGCGATTGCAAGAGCACATGAAGGCATCGTTGATTAACATGTCCCTCAAACAACATTAGAAGAGATATTACCATCATCCCAAAAACATGTGGTCAAACCACATTGTTTTGGAGGAAAAAAATCATCTCCTAGCGCTACTTCAAGACGGACCTCTTCACTGTGGGTAAAAGTCTACAGGGTGTTTAGCACATGCTGTCATATTGAGTGAAGTACAGGATCCAGCTGCCTTCTGCCGTTGAGGCTGCTTCCATATATTTGTGGGTGTTGAAGTGTTCATTACCTCGGACCATTAAGACGCACAGTCTCCTGATCGTTATCGTCCACGCTAGGATTCATGCAACCTGTTTTCACAAGGGACCAAAAACCAGAATTCTTATTTAGCAGAGAGAGTATACAAAAGGTTATCCAAAACTTGGAAGCACAAGTATGATTGCATCATGGCCAGTTCACGCAGGCTACAAAGCTGAAGGTCATGATGCTTAGTTAGCGTCTAGGAGTGCAGCCAAGTTAGCACTCATACTCATAGCAAGACTGAAGGACCGTACTGACCAGGTATATAGCACCCGTGAAGAAGATCCATCATGCCTTCACTTAGGATCAATGTATGCAAACACCTCTCGCTCCCAAATGCAATATAAGTTAAAAGAGACAAAGATAAGTGCAAGTCACACATCCACGTTCCCCGCTTGTACTAGGGCGTCCATGATGGCAGGCACAAGCACTCCAATCACTTACCAAAAGCATGCAATGTGATGGAACTCCACCACCGCCTTCCAGCATCTCCCGAAGGCTTGTCCCCTTGACTTGGTGTACTCTCGTCTCCTGCACTTGTAAGCACATGTACGCCTTAGCCACGCAGTACTGCCATGTGCATACTAGAGTACTTCAGCAACACCTGCTCCACCCCTTGAAGACTGATCAGCTTTCCAGCTGTGACAAACACCCTCCAATAAGAGCCTCTCCAACCATTGTACCAAGTGAGTCATAGCTATTTCCCTGGTATCTTTTTAATGTCACAAGTGTCTGAGTCCACCATATTTTGTGCAGACGTTCTTGACTTAGAAGGCATATCACACACACACAGAAACACACACACACACACACACCTCTATTTTGTCAACTATGGAAGCTACACACGGAAGAGACTGGTCTACAACAAGCAGAAGACACACAGGGAGTCATATGCATGAGGCATGCCGAAAGAGCTTCAAACAGGAACTGAGTGCGACCAACACCAGCACCAGGGCTATAGAGATGAGTGTTGGAGACAAGGGGGGATCACCTGGGGACTCTGTAGTTCCAATGATTATTTTACAAGGGGCAGCCTCCAATATCAACTGATGTTCAGGCCAAGCATCCTCTACTTTGTACAGTGGTTTGGCCACCACTAACAATGGCTTGCCATCGTTTGCTCTCTCCCCAAAATGTTCTGATGGTTCCAATTGTCGGGGGGGTGGTTGCGTGCTGACAACAACCATTTGGTCGGCTGTCACACCCCCAAGTACAAGTCTGCATTTGTCTGCCACTACTTCGATAAGGGAGGCTGCATCTACTGCTCTACAAGGAAATGAGCTGGTGCCCAAGCTAAGAAGCTTATCTTTTCCAACCAGGAAACAAACCTTGACAGACACCTGTGAGTCTTCCATGTCCTTTAAACCACCAAAGTCAATCTGCAAACGATGTCAAACTGTCAGTCTCTTCTTGCTCGGTGACGTGCCACACTAGTACGAGCTTGAAACCAAGTAAAATCTTTTGCACTGCCACTGACAACGAGGCAGCTTAACCTCTCAAAGACAACGAGGCAGCTTAACCTCTCAAAGCACGCTACCTGAGCAACATGACAGGAAAAAACTACGTGCCTCTCCACCTAAAAGCAGAGTACTTAGTTCCAACATTTATATAAGCTTCATGACATGCCTGGCACTAAACTTGGCATACTACGTCAAAAGATGTCATATGAAATGGCATACTTTTCCTTAACAACACTTTCCTTGCAATAATGCGTTAGACTGACGAACCACACGGAAACGACAAAGAAGAATTACGCATAATCACGCTCTTCGGAGACTAGAACCAAAGCAAGAATAATTAGGAAAGCCCACCTAGTCAGCCCTCAACACTCTCTCGCATCCCCACGAACGATGGTGTCGCTCGAATATATCACCCATACGAGGTCACAAGAGAAGCCTGCAGGGGCTGATGAAGAAGCTGACACGAGGTGCTGCTCTTCTATCAATTGTCACCGATTTCAAATGGTTTGTAGAAAAATCACTTCCGAAGTGCTTTGAAAGTAGTATATGAGCTGTGGTTCCTCTTGCTGTCCCCCATGCCTCCCGAAAGGACCATTCAACGACTATGAATAACACGTACCAACGTGTAGCAACGTACATGACTTCGTACAATTCTCAATTTGGCCCAACATCTGGCAGCATTACATGCCGCCTCATCATGATGGAGTAATCATATCACTTTATAGGGCATGACATTACGTGCCCGACGCTATCGTAACGTTGAAACGACAGGGGCGAATTCACTGAAAATGTTTTGTGTAGTGCAGTGTAGTGCGCGTATAGTGTGACTCGAGCAGACTCGAGGTGAAGCTTTCATTAACCGATGGTACGTGGTGAGGTGGCCTGATTAATAGAAGCTGTCCAACTCGGAGAAGGGAGTCATCGTACACGCTCTTTGTAACTTGATCATCACCCCCATCAGCAATCGTCATACTGCGGAGTATGAGAAGCTTGTACACTCACATATGAAATCTAGCGATGCTTTTGGCGAGCTTCAAGTTAGTGATCCATGCCTGTTGTCAGTTCGTTGATGTGACAATAAGCAGCTTAGACGCCTGACTGTAACCTTTTGGCTAGTATCTTTTGAAAATTGACAAGAGTATGCAGAGGGTACAACGTCTCTCACAGAGGTCTGTGAGTCACTGGTCCGCGGTGAGCCTTATTCTGCCTATCCATTGAACTATCTGTATCTGGTGGTTTTATGATGAGGAGAGGCCAATAATGATTATGTTTTCTAGCCATGGACCTGAGTGGCCTGCGGGGTTGGACTCTGTGAGGAATAGCCATTGCAAGAGCACGTCAGCATGATTTTGAAAGGATGGTAGTGGTGAAACAGGGGTTGAGCTGTCTCATAGCAGTGTTCATGAAGCTCGGGAGGTTGTAGTCTGTTGTGGTATTATTATGACAGCTACAAGATTATTCATGTCCAGATAGGAGCAAGTGGCATGATCCATGGTGAGCATGCTTTTAGTGTAGCAAGCTGGTTGCCCAAATACATCCTTCTTAACCAGGCACTGCTACTCACACAACGTGAATGGTCTGTTGTGCTGTGAAGAGCAGATTCTTAGGGGATCCACTTGCTGCGGGGTAGTAGATGCCCATTTGTCATCTTTTCCCTCCTCAAAGCCCAACCAGACAGCAAATCGATCTTCTTCAACTTCTCCTGTAGACATATCTCAAGATTGCTGTCGAAGCTTTTCAGCTGACAGACAGTGGCAGGCATATAGAGCATCGTCACATGCTTGGCTACATGCCGCAGCAGCACCTGCAGAGTCTGCTGCATCTATAGCTGATGCATTGCCTCCTGCAGAGTCACGGGAGAGCAATGCTGCCAGCGTCAGCCATCAGGTAATGATCAGCCAGGTGTATGAAGACTCGAATATTGCCTTGCTTGTTGTTCTTTGTGTCAGCACCAATTTATTGCTGCAGGATTTAGAGTTGATGCTTTAGCAGTCTTGCAAATCTTAGGCATCACTTTCAATGAATTTCATGAGCATAATTGTCACTATCAAGTAGCAAACACTGGTTGTCTGGTGAAGCCCCGTGGTCATCTTCTGAACTGGATGGTGTGGGATGGCTGCCGACTCGCCGGCAAGGAGTCTGTTTTTAGAAAACTTCGTGTTTTGACGAGTGCCTGTCAGAAGTGGCAGCTGGACTTCTGGTGATGTCAGGTTGTATTCTTCTGAAACAGTTCCTACTTTACTCTCACAGGACTTACCTTGGGGGCATCGTACTGAAAGTTTCATACCACTCTACATACTGGGTGATGGTGGGATGGTGTGCTGCAGTGGGACACGGACAGTCCAGTGGACCCTTTTGGGCTTGTGGCCGATGAGCTGGCAGAGCTCGGCGAGCGTATGCGCCACATGGTCGTCACTGAGGTGTGCCACCTGCCACTTCAATAGCTGATAGACTGTGGCCTAGCTCCCAGCCTTGCAAGCAACACTATGTTTACTGATTATCAGAAGCAGGGGTTTTGACGGGCAACACATGCTCGATGAAGCAGCAGGTGCTGGATCTAAGCAAGCAGCAAGGCTTTGCCTTTGCTGGCGTGTGGACAGGTGCCCAGGCTAGCGATGGCAGCCGAGTATTTCTTCAAGTCCGGTGCTCACGGCAAACGCTTTCGCCCCACTGTGAGACTCTGGGCTTACTGTGTGACCTTGCCAGCTCAGCTTCACGAGCTTTTTGGATGCTCAGGTGCTCCAGACTTGTGTCTGGACTTGGCTGTTAGGCCTGGCCTCGGATGTCCTTGAAGCCGACAGGGTTCAAACCCTGGGGTTTTCTGTAACAATTGCAGGTCCTGCTGTTGATGGCATCCTCGCTGGGACCCTCTCCCGGAGGGGTGCCACATGTCGACCAGAGGGCTCGCCAGCAACGGATTGCAGAGATCACAGAGATGATACATGTGTGTGCCAGTTCCTTTTTCCTCTCTCTCCTCTCTCTCTCTCCCCCTTTCCCTCCACCCCTCTCACTTTCCCTCTCCCTCTCTTTCTTCCTTTCCCTCTCCCTTCCTCCCTCGCGTTCATTCTTCCATTGCTTGATGGTCTATGGCCCTGGTTGCTCTCTTCACAGGGCCTCCATCTTGGTTCTGACATGCCTCAAGAGGGCCTTCACAAGATGCATGCACGTGGACACAGCTGCGTGTGGCAAGTACGAGTGAGCTGGCTCTGAGTCGATGCTGGTGGCTGTGTTTCACACCACAGGTGGCTAGCCTGCTGCACGACGATGTTTTGGATCATGCTGACACTCGCAGAGGNCCCTCCCCCTCTCTCCCATTTTTTCTCCATGCTCTCTCTCTATATGCTCTTAATTGCCTCTCTCCTGCTTTCCTCCCCTTGCATGTTGCCACTCTTGTTCATGCTCCATCCTGCAGGAGCAGCAGCAAGTTTACCACCGTGTTCATTCTGGGAAGGACATATTGCGTGATGCTGTTGTATCGCGCATGCTAAGAGTCTATCGTCATTGGGATTCAGAGTTCCCCCCCCTACTCAGCGTGCAGAGGACTGCTTACCCTCTGGTGGAGTTCTTCTGATAGGCAGGCAGGCCGTGGATGATGATGGGTGTGGGGACAGTTGGCAGTGCTGGCGGGCGACTTCCTGCTGGCGCGAGCGTCAGGAGCTCTGGCCTCCCTTCACAACACCGAGGTGAGTCCCTGTGCGTGTCACAGACACGCACGCGCCTTTATGCACACAAATGCACCCAAACGTGTACTCACACAATTAAAGACATTCATGCATGTGCACATGCGCACAGACACATGCACGCACGCACACACGCACACACGCACACACACATACACACGTACGCATGCACGCACGCACACTCGGGCATGTGTACGCATACTCGCACACACATGCCCAGTCACGCACATGCACATACACATCTGTGTGCATGCATGCCGTGACGGCTGAGTTGGCTTTCACGGCCCCCGTAAGCATGAGGGTCAGCACAGCCCCGCATGTACTCAGGTGGGGCGTGAGGGGGGGGAGCGTATAGGTGGTGGAGCTGCTGTCGCAGGTGCTGGAGCATCTGGTGGCCGGCGAGATCATGCAGATGTCCTCCGAGCCAGGCCAGGCTTCCAGGTGGGCCCCCGCCCCCATTCCTACTGCAACCTAACCCCACCCCTCACCCGCACTTGCACCCGCACCTGCACCTCTGGCTGCTGCTGCTGCAGCTGCAGCAGCAGCTGGCCTGGCTGTTGGGTGTTGTGTCGTGTCGTGTCGAGTCGTGACGTGGCCACGATGGAGGCGGCCATCCCTGCGCCCCTCCATCCCACCCTCCCGATCTTTTTGCAGATGGTAGGGCCCCAGTGAGCCAGTGATACACTGGACTGGGGCTGCGGCTGGGAAGTGCTTGCTGGGGGGCTCGGTTGGCCAGCTGGAGAGCAACCCTCTCCCCTCCCTGCATGTCGTGTGAGCTGAGGGGCGACTGAGGCGTGGGGGCTGGTGGGCGCGTGCATGCGTGCGTTGGTGGCAGCATGGAGTACTACCTGCAGAAGAATTTCTACAAGACGGCGTCGCTGATGGCCAACAGCTGCAAGGCCATAGCCGTGCTCGGCGGCCAGTCCCCCGCCGTTGCCGAGCTGGCATTCCTGTACGGCCGACACCTGGTGCGCCCCTAGCCTGCCACCTGCGACTTGGTATCCCCCCAGCCCCTGCTGGCTTGCACGACCCTTGAGCTGCCATCGATCACCCTCCTCCTCCTCCACCTCCTCATTTACCTCCTCTTCTTCTGAGTCGTCAGTCACTGAGGCAATCCCGATGCCCTCTCTGCTTGCCCCCCTCATCCCCGTCCTGCCCCGCGCCCAGCCCGGAACCCCTTTCTATCCTGGCCTCCGAAAATGGTGTGCATAGACAGTTCACGACCTGTAGCTGTCTGACTGTGGTCACTCAGGGCAAAGCTCTCCTGCCTGAGGTAGAGAGGCTGGTGTTGCCTTCACTGCCCTGCTGATGGCCCGCTTGCAGGAGCAAAGAACAGGAAAGAGAAGGAGAGCGGGGGAAGGATTAAGGTGGAGAGGGAGGGGAAGAGAGAGCAGAAGAGAGCAAGCAGGACAGGTCGGAAGAAAGTGAGAGAAAGAGAGGAAGGGGGCGAGGGGTTGGGCGGGAGGGATGGAGGGAGGGATGGAGGGAGGGAATAGGGAGAAATGGCCCCCTGATAAAGGGTGGTGGTCCCTGACAAGTGGGGGTGGCCTCTCCGCTGAGCAGGGGCTGGCGTTCCAGCTGGTGGACGACGCGCTGGACTTCACGGGCACGCTGCTCTCGCTGGGCAAGCCCTCCCTCTCCGACCTGCGCCAGGTGTGCTGCTGCTGCCTCTGCTTCTGGATCCACTGCTACTGCTGCTGCTGCTGCGACGGCGGAGGTGGCCCCTTGCTCCCTCTGGTGGCCTGCCTGTCTGCCTGCCTGCTTGCTTGCCTTGGGCGACAGATTGCTTCAAGGGACAGTGCATTTTGTGGCTCTGCTGTATATGAGCGTCGTCCCAAGCGAGTATGGCTTGCGGAGCAGAGCGCATGCAGCAAGTGTGAAACGTCTGCTTCCAGCTCTTGACACCTCGCCTCCCCAGGGGATGGGAATGCAGCGACTCAGGCTAAGGGCATCTTGTTGGTTCATTAAGTACGTTTGTGGGGGGCAGCCGCAAACATCCTTCCTTTCTAGACCAGCCGGGGACAAGGCACCAGTATCTTATCCTGGGCCTTCGGCTCTCGGGGATCACCCTTACATCTGGTCTGACACCGCGGCCGTCCATTCACGGCGGCATACTGCTGCTTCTTTGTTGCCATGTGGTGGTGGGGCGGGCGACGGGCGGGCGGGCGGCATGCAGGGGCTGGCGACGGCGCCGGTGCTATATGCGGCGGAGGAGCACCCGGGCATGCATCGCCTCATCGACCGCAAGTTCTGCCAGTCGGGCGACGTTGACCAGGTGGTCCTTCGCTGCCGGGCCCTTCCTTGCCACTTGCAGCCGCTGCCACCTGACTGGCTGAGCATGCTTCTCGCCATGTGTTCATGCCCATCTTTGTGGGCTCTTTTTACAAGCCCTGCAGAGGTGGGGTGCCGTGCTGTCGCTTCCTCGTGGAAACACGCGGAGAGTGGGGCTGCCCTGCGTGCGCACGAAGCTGGCCTTTGGTCCTCTGCATCCCTTCTGCCTTTGTAGTGCACCACAAGCATGACAACAGTGAAATGGCAGGGAAGGCAGATAGTTACGCCTGGCACTCCGATAGCTTCCGGACTGAGGATGGGGGTGACCAGCATTGGACGCCCATTTCTTCTTGGGGATAGGAGGAGCTGTGACAAGGGGCGTCGCGGGTCGTGTTGAGGCTGGGATGAGAACCTGAGGGTTTCATGACTCTTTGAAATCCACATAGTGATGTTCCCGGTGGGAGAAGTATTGCAGTTGGCTGAAATTTGCGTGGAACTTTGAGGAACGGGCTAGCGTCCCTGTCCCCCAACCTCTGACTCTCTGGTCTGGCGTCACTGGCATGCAGAATGTAGGGTGGGGCACGTAGTGACGCCATGTAACGTGCTGGGGCTGCTGTGCCGCGGGGCTTGTGGGGTCAGGCACTGGAGTGGGTGCGATCCAGCAAAGGCCTGCAGCGGACGCACGAGCTGGCGGCACATCATTCGGCACTGGCTGCTCATGCTGTTGCCGACTTGCCGCCCCCGTGCTCGCAGTCACAAGTTACCTGCCGGAGGGCACTCGTAGATCTCACCACTCGGGTGCTAACGAGAAAGAAGTAGTGGGAAACTCACTTGATGACCTGCACACCTTCTCTGTCATCTTTTTATTTGTCTACAAATTGTCTGTGTGCAGGAGTATGCCCTTGTCGAAAGATAGTGAGTGATGTTTTGCCATAGATTGATTTGGAGCTGCACTGGCCAAGTTATGCCAAATGAAGGGGGTTGTTGTCACTCTAATATCTGTGGTGATCACTGGGTCATGTCTATGCACTACAGCGCTTGGGATAAAAACCGCAATTTGTGCAGTGCTTGAGACAGACTACGCACAGGTTTCTGGATGCATCTCTCCTGCACTTCTTAAAAGGAATTGAATGTGCTTTTGTATTGGGCTGAACTTACAAAATGTTAAATCACTGGGTCGACAGGATAATGGTTGCACATACTACGGGTCAAAGAAGGTAGAGCATAACTGCACTCTACTCCTCAATTGGCATATTTCTTTCCACAAGCTTTTGCTCATGATTGAAAAGAAGCAAAACAAAGACAATCAGACCTGAAGGTCCTAGAATACACGGCCTCCAAAACTGGTATAGATGCCAAATCAAGCACGGATGCTTTTGATTTCTTCATGCATGATGCTACACGATATGGTTTTTAAGATATTCCCGCATCCGGGACTTAGGTTGTGCTGTGATAGGTAGCGGCAGATGTGCTGCATATGGGTGCCAAGATAGAACTTTATGCGAAACTCTCAATGCAAAAGTAATCACCAGATTGTTTCACGTCGCACATCTTTCAGTTTTGAAGTGCCCTGCGTTGACTAGGGCATGCATGTACTGCAACTGCCTGCAAAGGCAAGTATTGTTGCACCTTTGAAGAGCGCTTGATTGGAAAGCTGACGGCAGTCGCAGCAAAGAATGTCTTTAGAAACACATCACAGTACACATTGGGTCCGTGCAGAGAGTGGAAGAAAGACAGCACCAGAAAGCAAGAAGAAGCCTGCGCTGTCGGCACCGGAGCCTTGCTCAGGGAATGCCCCGTTCTCTAGGGAGATGCGATTCAGGGGGTGCCAGGGTCTCTCTCATCATCCCGTCTGGGTCGCCATGATCAGCAATGTCCGTTTCATTTTTCTCCAGCCGCTGCCACAGCACGCTGTCCGAGATCCACCCCCTCTCCTCGGCCACCAGGAAGCCGATCTTCCCAATCTCCAGCCACCACGTGCCGACGATGCTGATCCCGACAATGAGCACCCACATCCAGGGCGCGATGGGCTGCAGCTGCAGGCGCGTGCGCAGCCCCCCCCACAGCGCCAGCAGCAGCGCCAGGCCGAAGGAGGCTGCGATCCAGACCAGCATCGCGGGGTTGGTGCTCAGACCCTTGTCGGAGACGGGCTCGCGCCACGTGCGCATGTTGAAGGCGAGCATGACGTGCGCGACGAGCCACGCGAGGAAGGCGTGCGTCTGCGCGCCCTCGTCGTGGTACCACAGCCCGAACCCGAAGCTGAGCAGCGTGCACAGCGCCATGGAGCCAGCGCACACGGCCACGCCCGTCACCAGCTCCGCATCGAAGAAGGGCTCCGCCGCCCGCCGCGGCGGGCGCTGCATCAGGTCGCTGTCGCCCGGCTCCATCACAAACGAGAGCGTCGCGCCCAGGTCCATGTACAGCTCCAGCAGGATGATGTGGATGGGCGCCAGCGGGAACCTGCAAAAGTTCAAGTCCTTTCGGTCGTCAGATATTGTGGTACAAAGCAGTCACAGTCGGAGTGGGAGGTGCAGGCGGGTCTGCGAGTCACCGGAAATTGCCTCTCTGACGCCTCATGAGCGGACAGGTGTTGCTCACCCAGCAGTCAATCATCTCGTGCATGCTCCTCCAGCCTCCTGCCCTCTTGCTCCCGCCTTCAACTCCAGGCACAACAAACAGTGCTCCCCATGGCACGCATGCAACATCACGCCTGACATCAAAAAGTTGAGCAGTCGCCCTCAGCTTTGCTTACAGCAGCTTGCATCCCAACATGCGCAGTATGTGGTATCGCGCACACACGCGCGCGTGCATACACACGCACATACAAGCATGCGCGTGTATGCCATCACGCGACAATGGGGTGATGCATTCTTCTTTCATATCGTGCCCATCTAATAAGTAGGCACGTTCACTCCGCCTTGATATGACGGCGCTTCTAGCTCTCGAATCGTCACCAACAGACACGTACAGACAGACAAGAGTAGACACACAGACACCCACGCTGGCACTAAAGTACCTCAACCCACAAAAGCACCGCAAAGCCTGACATGCAAGCAGATCTTCTGCATTTGCTGGGTGCGGATGTGTAAGAGTGAGGACGAAGACTGGAAGAGGGAGGGAGGGAGGGAGGGAGGGAGAGGGGAAAAGAGAGAGAGGCAGCAAGAGCACGCGCCTGTCCCAAAGGGTGCCGACGACAAAGAGGATGACAAGGCCAGCCTTGGCGCCCAAATAGAAGGCCACCGCCTTGCGCAGATTGTCCAGCAGCCGCCGCCCCTCGCTCACGGCAAACGCCAGGTTGGAGAAGTCGCTGTCGAGGAGCACCATGGCCGCCGCGTCGCGCGCGACATCTGTGCCCACCCCCATGGCCATGCCCACGTCCGCCGCCGCCAGCACCGCCGCGTCGTTCATGCCTGCAGCCTCCCCACCGACACACGCACGTGAGCCAAGGGTACGCGGGGGATGGAGGATAGAGGAGCAGCAGAGGGGGGAGGTATGGATTTGACGATGAAAGCCGCTCCCGTGCATCACGCAGCGAGCCCGCCGACCAGACGGCCAGCTAGCCAGTCGGTCGACCGCGCGGCCAGGTTACCCTCGGCTATTCACTGCCCTCCAACACTCTTTACTCCAACTTGAACGCAATAAGCTCAACCAAGATGGCCGCATTCACTTCTGGATGCAAGCTTGGAGCGAGCGATTATGAGAGTCAGTCCATGTAGGGGAGGGAGGAGGGAGAAGGGGCGGTAGCAGCCAGTCAGGAGGGTAGGGCAGGGAGAGAGAGAGATGAAAACGGTGGAGAGAAGTGACAGCCACGTGCAAGCATGGGGAGCGCGATGGTCAGCCAGGGGGACAACAAAGGAGCGCCACTTGCCGTCGCCCGTGACCGCCACGCAGTGGCCCGCCGCCTGCAGGGAGTCGAGGATGCGCAGCTTGTCGCCAGGTGTCGCGCGCGCAAAGACGAGCGCGCTGCTCAGCACCTCGCTGATCTCCTCGTCCGCCATCCGATGTGGCGGGCACTCCGCGCACGACAGTACTCCTTCCGCCACCTGGCGCCCACACAGGCACACACGCAGCACACTCATTTGCCCACCACGAGCGCGCCCCACGCATGCCGGTCAGACCCACTGTTTTACTGCATGTGCTAGCGTGCACCCTCCACCCTCCTCCCTCCCTCCCTCCCTCCCTCCCTCCTTCCCTCCTTCCTCTGTGCTGCTGGAACGCCTGCCTTCCTTCGGCAGTATTTGACACCTGTTAAAGACCCCCCCGGGCCTACCTTTGCTTGCACATTCACACAGATGAATGTGCGGTCCCTGATCTCAAAAAACTCTTCAATTCTGCGCAAGCCCACTAAAGTCCTTGCAACAACCCGGGAAAGTGCCCGCCATGGCAGTCAGCCCCACATACAGTGCACACGCACGCATCTGTACATACATTATTATATACACACACATTCATATACAAATATACATATTACATATGTACATTTATGTGTGTGTGATCATCCATCCATCCATCCATCCATCCATCCACGTAGCCACTGCTGGCTTGAGCAGCACGCACTGTCCGCTTCTGCTGCCTCCCCCCTCGGGAGAGGGGCTCTACGGCGATAAAGTTCTCACTTTCAAGTTGCAGCAGGGCACCCAGCACTTGCCACGTGGTCACATCAGAATGCGGCAGGCCGCAAACCAGGCCCAAGACTCCCTCTTGGGGGCAGAAGCTCCGAAGGGAGAGCAATGCTTCCAGGCCCCTGCCTCCCAAGCTTGCCTGCCTGCCTGCCTCCCTGCCTGCCAGGCGGCAAGCGCACATACGGCTGCCCAGAGTTCCCTCTAGGAGTGCGCCGGTGTGACGGCTGCCCCTGAATGGAGTGGCCGCCCCAGCTGAGCAACTGCAAGCCTCATGGGAGAATCAGGGTTGAGACTAGCATTCTTGTCTGCATCCCGCCAGCAGCAACTCTTGCATCATATACAGTGTATACCAAAACGCACACACACACAGACACACGCACACGGGCATAAGCATACACGTGCATTCACAAACCCCAAAGCGGCACTCGTCCCGTTTCTAGCCTGCCCAGCCAAAGGGGTGTGCGGCGCGCATACATCCTGGGGCGAAAGGATGCCGACACGTGTCGCGACCGCGGTGGCCGTGCTGACATGGTCCCCAGTCACCATGATGACGCGGATGCCCGCATTGGTGCACGCCAGCACAGCGTCCGCCGCGCCCTCTCGGATAGGATCCTCAAACGCCACCGCCCCCAAAAATGCCGCATCCTTCAGGTCCAGCAGGCCAGATGGCGCGTCAGGGTCCTCGTTGCAGCCGCCGCCAGGTGTCAGCTCCCCGGCCTCGGCCTCTGAGAGCTCCTTCGCGGCGTAGCCCACCATGCGCAAGCCTGCATGCTTGCCAAGCGACAGAATTCAGGCATCAGGGAGAGAGGTGAGTGAGCCGCTTGCCACGTGCCGGCAGGGAGGTACCATCCTTCACTCTGACGCAGCCAGACGCAGCCACCCCGTAGGCAGTGGGTTGAGTCTCCCACCAGTCCCTCTTCCGCTCTCAGGCACAGGCACAGGCACAGGTGCAGGCGCGGGCACAGGTTGCGAAACAAACCGAGAGCCGAACGCCCAGGGGTTGGTACAGCACCCCCCAGAAAGTGCCAGCAGAAGCAGCAGCAGCAGCAGCAGCTGCCATTTGCCCTGTGTTTTGTGTGTATGCGGGCGTGGGTGTGTGTGTGTGTGTGTGTGTGTGTGTGCGTGCGAGTATGTGAGCTGCTAGTGACCAAAGGGAACATGACCTTTTAGCACCGGCGCAGACCCCCTCCCACCCCCTCAACAGTACAGTTAGAATGACCGGAATGACTGTTGGTTACTGGTAGAAGTTGGGCCCGCCCAAGCGAGCAGCCCCAGGAGAGAGGCAGAGAGGGTTCGGGGGGGGGCCTCTGCAGGCGCTCACTCCTCCCCAGCCAAGCGCACGAGGGTGAAGCACACTGTCTCTCCCTCCTCACTCGCTCACACGCCACCTCAGCTCAAGCGGCCTTCCTCACCTACTCAGGCTGCGAAGCTTCCACATGGCCACCGCATGAGTGCACACGCACAGGCATCTTGGAGGCTGGGGGAAGGGGCGGGGGGGAGGGGTGGGGCATGGGGAGGAGGGAGCCTGAGCTGGTGCCAGACTCACTCTTGACCCCAGAAGGCTGATGCCAGCACACGAGCACAGCAACCACCAGGCGAGGAGGCGAGGGCGGAGGACTTGCAAGAGGCCCTCGGGAGGAGAGAGAAGCATAGAAAAGGAACCCGAGTGCGGTCCTGCAACACCCGCCTGAAGCAGACGCCTGCAGCAGATGGGGCACACACGGGACACAGAATCTGACGACCTCTGCTGACTGCCGCCCGCACCCTGCTGGCCATAGTCTTGCTCGGAAGGAGCAAGAGCAAGCATGCGTGCTCAGGATTACAAGCGCGTGGCTTTCTGTGTACGGGTTTGCGGGCACGTGGATGTGAGCGCCTGCGTGTGTGTGCGCGTATTTGTGTGCGGGCATATGTCTGTGTGGGTATGAGAAAGAGAGCAACAGAGAGAGAAAGCGAAAAAGAGAGCAACAGAGGGAGGAAGGGAGGGAGAAAGGGAGGAGGGGGGG
>WELA01008820.1:40409-85990 GCA_009602735.1 Mesotaenium endlicherianum | reverse complement strand
TCCCCCTCCCCCTCCACCTCCACCTCCTCCTCCCTCTCTCTCTCTCTCTGGTCCTACCTTTTGCTGGCAGGGCCCAGGCGCTGGGGAATGGCTGCACGATGGCTATCCGCGCCGTACTCCTCCGTCCGCTGCTGCTGCTGCTGCTGGAACTGCCCAGCAGTCCCTGCCCCGCGGCGGAACGCTCGAACGGCGAATTTGGAGCGCGACTCAAAGGGCGCCTCCGCCAGCAGCTGCGCGCCCAGCTTGCGCCGGTACATGCCCCGCACGGCCCCCCTGGCCCCCTCTGTCCCTTCCTCTTCTCCGTCTCTGCCGCTCTCCGTGCCGCCTGCCCCCGATGCTGACGTGGATGTTGAGGCGCCGGCCACATCGCCACTACGTGGCGGCCGCTCCATGGCAGTCGCTCCCAGCTGGCCCTCGCCGCCCTCTGAGGAGGAACAGGAGAGAACAGCCATTCCGCCGAGGACGCTTAGGATGGCTTGATCAAAGGGATCTCCCACCCTGACCCCTGGCGCCGCCCACACGCCCTTGGTTGCAGCGGCGGCACCACGGCCAGATGTCGGCAGCAAAACCGCATCCTGGTCGACGTCAATCGTCACGTCGGACCGCGCGCTGCTGCCAGGCGGCGGCACGAAGAGTCCCCTGCTGCGCCTGCCCCTTCCCGCGCGCTCCTCTTCGTCTTCTTCCTCTTGAGCCAGCAGGCCCGGCGCCTCCAGCTGCATCTCCCGCGCTGAGCTGTCGCCCCCGCCTCCTCCTCCGCCGCCACTGCCGCCGCCGCCTGCCGTCACTGTTCGCGTGCGCACGTCCCCGTCGACATCCACGTGCACGTGCATACTGGCAATGCTCTCTCCCTGCTCCCGCTCATGCTCCTGCTGCTCCTGCTCCTCCTCGCCGATATCAGACATGTAAAGCCACGCCTCCAGCACGCGCAGCAGCCCCTTGAAGCTCCCAGGCTGCGCCAGGTGGCCACGGGTGGGCACGCGCGTGGCCGCCAGCGCCACGTCGTCGCCCATCACGGCGCTGCCCGCCATCTGCACGCTGTGGAGGCCCAGTCGGCTGCCACCTGTCAGCGTGCCCGTCTTGTCAGTCAGCACCGTATCGACGAGGCCCAGGCTCTCGGCCGAGCGCAGGTGCTTCACATACACGCGCCGGCTGGCGAGCGTGCGCGCGCCCACCGCCAGCACTGCCGCAATCAGAATGGGTAACTCCTCGGGGATGGTGGCAAAGGCCAGGCTGAGCGCCGTCAGCACAATGCGGCTCCCTGATTGGCCCTTCACAATTCCCAGAAGGGCACCTACCACGCTGGCACCGATGGCCACGTAGCAGAGGCGGGCGGCGAGCTGACTTAGCATGACCTGCAGAGGCGTCTTCTTCTCCTTGCGGCGCCGCACGCCCGCCAGCGTGGCGGCAGCCGCTGTGCTGGCGCCCGTGCGGTACACCACGCCCGTGGCCTTGCCCCGCGTCACCACGCTGCCGGCCAGCGCCAGGTTGGCGCACTCGGCGGGCTCCAGGCGGGCCGCCAGCTGGCAGCGCGGGTCCTTGGGCACGGGCGCTGACTCGCCGCTCATGCTGGACTCGTCCAGCTCCAGAAAGTGTCCTTGCAGGATGCGCACGTCGGCTGGCACCTCCTGCATACACGCACGCACGCACGACACGACACGTGGCAGCCCCCCGCAACACGACCCAGCATCTTCCCGGCTGCTTGAGGCTGTGACCCCTAGGCTGCCCCCATCTCCAGACTCTCTGTTGTCATATGTATAATTGCATATGGACATGTGTGTGCATGTATGCAAATACACATACATTTTCCCAACACCTTCAACATGCGCACCAAAGGGTAAATGGGATGTTCCCCCACACTCTGCACCGCCACTTGCGCCCGGACGACGCAAAGGGGCAGCTGACAGGCAAGAGGCGGAAGGCAGAAAGCACATGACAGAGCGCCACATGCAACGCTGCATGAACGCCCGCCCGCCCGCCCGCCCGCCCGCCAGCCGTAACACATGCATGCGAAGCCTCAATGGCGCCAGCACGCGCTTCTCAGACAGTCGCAGCACCCTTCCACCACACTTGAGCAAAAGCTCAACGACGAACATCAGCGCAGGTCTCAGCCTTGCCAGAGGGAGCAACCAGAGCACGAGGTGTCACTGCTTGTGACTACTAGCGTTGTTGCAACTGCCCCACGCTCCTAGAAGCAGCAGCAGCAGCAGCAGCAGCAGCTGGGGGAATAGGGAGATGCCGAGGAGGACAATGAGGAGGTAGGGCAGCAGCTCTTCATAAGCACCCAGTGAGTGCTCTGCCCCCAACCCGGCACTCTCACATTTAAGTGTGCACATCATCCTCACCTAGCCTGCCGTGTCTCTTTCCTATCCTACGTTCTCCATGCTTGCATTGCTCTGACCCGTGAAGCTTGTCTGACGAGAGCAAACGAATGGACGAAGATATTAACCAACCAACCAAGCAACCAATCACCAGACCACCGCAGAGAGAGAGAGAGCACCATGCCAGGGCGCAGCAGCACCACGTCGCCTGGCACCAGCAGCGTGCGGTCCACACGCACCGCCTCCCCCTCACGGACCGCCAGCGCGTCGCGCGGCGCTGAGCTGGACAGCTCCAGCAGCGCGCGCTTGGAGCGCCACTCCGTCGCCACCTCAGCCAGCACCATGAGCAGGATGATGGCAAGCGCCGTGACGAACTCGCCCCAGTCGCCAAACAGCGCGTACAGCACCGCCACCGCCACCAGCAGGAGCTGCGCTCCCTCTCCCGTGCACGCACAGGCACGCACGCATGCACGCACGCACAGATACACCACGCACAGAGTCCCTTACATACTCACACCCGCGAGTGTGCGCGAGCGTGTATGTCTGTGTGTGTGTCTGTCTGCGTGTGTGCGAGAGGGAGAGAGAGACATATAAACAACACACACACGCGCACGCTGCGCGCGCGTACATCATTGGACGAGCGGCTGCAACAAGTTGCAGGATAGTGACTCCAATGCCACGATCGTGAACACAACCAACAGCGCTTGGTCAGTATATCACACGGTCTGTTGCCACCGCCAGCAGTCAGCCAGCACACTGGAGCAGAGAGCAGCGTCTGAGCATTACGCTTCCTCAGGGCCGCCACCATCACCACTACCACCACCACCAGCAGCAGCAAGAGCAGCAGCGGCAGTGCAGCAGTAGCGAACACAACAGCTGCGCTTCGATGCGAATACCGACCCAGGCACCCGTTTTCTTCTTTTTCTCTTCCTCCTCATGGCGACGACAATGTACTGTGCTGTGGCCTTGCTGTCATTACCTTGAGGGAGCCAGTCTCGTCCCACCTGCTGCTGCTGTTGTTGCCGTCATTTCACTCACTTACTCACTAACTCACTCAGTCGGGTGGGAGGGCGGGTATGGGCGGGTGGGAGGTGGAAGGTGAGAACACGAGGGCTCTACAAGTTGCAAGGTCACATCCTCCCGCGGACGTCGGAAGGACGTCGAGAGGTCGCCATCAAGAAGAAGAGAAGGCCATCGTCACTCCAGACTCCAGAGAATAGAGCACACACATTGCAGGAAGCGGCCGCGGAAGCTCCCAGAAGCAGGCCGGCTTGTGTGCACATGAAGCTGGCCGAAACCGGCGGGCAGCAGGAGAGGCAGGAGAGGCGGTGCCCAGGGGGTGCCTCACACGCACAGGGGGAGACGAAGAAGAGAGTGCCAGGAGCGCGCGCGCCTCACGTCTCACGCCTACCTGAGTGGGCTCGTAGATCTCCTTGGCGAAGAAGGCCAGGAAGCGCGGCATGGCCGCCATGATCGTGACGTTGGGCCCGTACTCCTTCAGCCGCGCCGCCGCCTCCTCGCTCGCCAGTCCTCTGGTAGGGACCACCCCCAGCTCCCTGCAGCAAGCGCGCATACACACGCACGCACGCACGCACGGCACGTGCAACCCCCCCCCCGCAAAATGCGTGAGCCGCAGGAGGAGGAGGAGGGGGAGGGGCACGTCCGGCATGCGCGGAGGATTGATTGAGCAAGAGAAAGAGTGAGCGAAACAGAGAGACACGGCACTTGCCAGGGTCTGCAAGAGGGGGGGGGCAGGAGGGTGTGCCACAAGTTGCAGCTGCTGCTGCTGCTAACTGGCCTGCCCCCTCCCCCCTCCCTCACCTCCCAAGCCGCATCTCATCTGCTTCTCTGTACGCACTCGTTGTCCTCCACCTTCAGAGACTGTGGCATGTGGACTTCCCAAGGAAGGGGCATCGCAGCCAGGGGTGTGCCCCGAAGGCTTTCCACAGCCATCGTCTTGCATCTGCCGGAAAGTGCGCCCCACCTTGGCCCTACCCCTGTCCCCCCTTCTACCTTACCCAGCCTTTCCCCTGCCCTCTCCTCCCCTCCCCTGCCCCGCCCCGCCCTGCACCCCCATTCCTCTTGTTGCAAGCACACAGCGCCTGCCCCAGGTGTAGCTCCTTGCGCTGACCTGGACGCTCCCCGCATACACGTGCGTGTGCGTGGGAGTGTGCAAACATGTGCATGCAAGTCTTCCCTCAATGGGCCCCAGCAGCACGAGCAGCGGTCCCCCCGCTGTACAGCAGCACCCACTAGGAAGGTCCCCCACCTGCCCCCCCCACTCACCGCCCCCCCAAATAGCAAATTCAAAGACCGATAAGGGAAGCACAATGCAGCAGCCAGCGGTGCTTAAAGCGAGTGTGCTGATTGCTCTCCCTCAGTCCCTTCCCCCTCCATGCCTCCATCTTACTGGTGCCCATAGTGTCCGCGTGCTCGCGCGAGTGTGTGGTGTGCCTGAGTGTGCGTGCACGCGCGAGTGTGTGTGCATATGTGTGCCTGAGTGTGCGTGCGCACGTGGCTCGTGTGCGTGTGCCCGCCTTCGCTCCCTTCCTCCCTCCCTCCGGCACCCATCCGCCCCTCCCCCTGGCCCTCCATCCCTCCTTCTCCCCCTTTACGTTCTACTCGCCATCTCCCTTGCCCTCCTTCCCTCCTTTTCTCCACATCCTCCTCTCTTTGTCGTCGCTCCGTCCTTCCCTCCCTTTCTCCCCTCTCTCCCTCACTCACTGTGTCTCCCTCTGCTCTGGCACCAAATGTGGTGGCTGCAGGAAAAGCAGAGCCCGGGGCATCCTCAGCCTCACAGCATCTCCAGCTGCTAACAACGGGCAGTGACTCACACACACAATCACAAGCACAAGCTGAGAGCCCCACCACACCACGTTTGCCTCTCTCTCCCTCCAGATGTCAATTGGCCACCAGCACGACATCTGGCACCGTCATCGCATTCTTTGGGCCAGGCAGGTCTGGAAGCTGGCATGTAATCTGCTCTCTCACTCTCTGGGTGTGCATGTGTGTGTGTGTGTGTGTGTGTGTGTGTGTGTGTGGGTGCGTGTGCGCGCGCACACGCGCACGTGTATGCGTGTCTACATTCCTCTGTGTGCGAGCACTTGTGTGTATGGGTGTCAGTGTGTCTCGGTGTGCGCATGTGCGTGCGCGCGTGTGGTGTGTGCGCGTGTGCGTGTGCGTGCGAGTGTCGCTCTCCCTCTACGTGGATAGAAGTGACCCCGGAGGGCCATCACTACAGCTGACTGACCTGCCCTGACCTGCCCCCACCTGACGTATTGTGCCTAACCTGCACCCACCTTGGTCTCTACGCCTGTTCTATGCCCCCTCTGGCACCCCGGCCCTAAGACCTCACGCTGCTAAGGGTGGAACGCAGCAGGATTGAGAGGGAAGCAGCGGCCATGTACATGCACACAAAGGGAGGGATACACAAGAGAGACCAATGNCACCCCCCGCCCAAAAAAAAACATTAGGAAGAACCACAGAAAAAACGAGGAGGGTAAGCAGCAGCTCGAGTGGCCAGAGGTTGCCCTGCCAGCTGGAATGGCCAAGTTGTCGGGTTGCAAGCAGGTGCCACTTGGCGCCTGGCTATGGCTGGCTGTCAGCTGATCAGGCACGCGAGACTGCATGCACAGGTGCTCCCTTCAGAGGAACCATAGCCATAGTAGCCACACACCCTCCTCTTTCCTCGCCGCAAGACCTAGAGGCTACATGCCTTCTGAGTGTGTACCACTTGTGACACACATGCGAGAGGGCGTGAGGGGGAGGGAGTGCGAGCAGAAGCTGCAAGCGGCGCCGCAACTGCTACTACCTGCTCCTGCTGCTGCTGCACCGTGACGGCCCTCTGCACGCTTTGTTATGTAGGAGTGACAGCCATGCATGTCTGCATGAGCCTCTCCTCCCTTCGCTACGAGAGCTCTCCTCGTCTGTTGAGCTGGCTCAGCTGCCATCTCAGCTGGCAGATCATTTCAATTGCTGCACTCTCTACTTTCTCACTCATCACCTCTCGTTGGCTGTAATGATCACTTCTATCCGAGACACACACACAAATATACACACACACATGTTTACAAATACATGCATATATATGTCTGTATGTGTACAATTACAGACATAACACATGCACAGACATGTACACATAAAGGTGATTGTTGATTAACATATGCACGTAATGTAGAACCTTAGCCTGCACGTTGTACGCACATAGCAGAGAGTGAGAAGGCAGAAGGCACCAAGATATCATACTCTCTGTTCCATCCACTCTTGTTCAAAACTTGTGACTCCATTACACCCTCAATTTGGTTCCTATATCTTATGGTCGACTAGCACTCTGCAACTGTGTCATAAAAAACTACCCTGCCTCTGACTCCATATAGGCACTGGCGTCTATGAGTGTGGGGAGTAATGAGAAGAAGCAGCCCTTTCCCTAGAGTGCGAGTAGCAACAGAAGGAAGCAGCTTGCCAGCCCCCTGTTATGCATCTCATTCGTAGAGGTGACCTTCAGATAACAAGTGCTGACCACATTCAACAATTTCAGGGGCTGATGTTTGGCAGGAAATTGCTTCCTTCTGAACCTGTCTACAACGTCAGCAGTTACAACTTACGAATAAGTGAAAGTGTGCATGCAAAAAGGAAGCAAGATAAACAATTTGCATGTTACGACCACGCATGCATCGTTTCACGGATGTAGACTTAATTAAAGGAAGGGTTGAAATAGAAAGTGAGAAAGAAACAGGCTAAATGATGACGTCTGAGCAGACAATTAAACCCCTTACCTCTTGCTGAGGATGGAACTATGCTCTCCGATAATCCGAAACAGGCCCCACGCAATAGACCACACAAGTCTAAATCAACATAGAAAGGGGCAGGACGAGTAAGTCAGAGCTACTCTGGCCCCCACCCCAGACCAACCTGGTAGATGGCGCCACCCATAAGGAGCCGTGAATGCGAAGAGAACAATGCCCAGAACAATGAGGCCGAAGAAAAAATTTGGCAGTCCAAAGACGTGCCAGCCTGCTGCAAGTCCAATGCCGCCAATGAGAGCGAACCAAGCTGATGCACCAGCAGCTCCCACGGAAGCCCAGAAGTGCAGGACCTCCGGTATCTCGTAGTCAGCCATCGACTTCTCCCCCAAAAAAACTAAATACTTAGACCCAGACTCGGCATAGCTTGACAAAGTCAGCTCCCTTCTACTTTAGCCAAGTTTTTACGAATGAATCCCGCTGAACCCTTGCTTCAGTACATACAATTGCCGAAGTGGAACAAATGTGAAGTCGTCTACAATTTCTGAAGTAGCACAAATGTGAAGCCTGTACACAACTTGCTACTTCGAAGTCCGATCCACATGCTCCTGAAATGTTGCTAGAGTTGTTGCTATCTGCTGGTAACGAGTCAATTCTAGTTACATAACGGAATTCGAGTAGATTCGAGTCGGTCCGTGCAGATGGGGGAAAAGTCGATGTTCGATAGCGGGTTTTCTGCCAGCTAGTAACATTGTTGTTTAATTCGTGCGGGAATGTTGAAAATAAAGTGATTAATTGCGTGGCCCTCCAAATGCGAGGCCCTCCAAGATAGCATTTTGCGTGCCCCTTCCAAGAGCATTTTGAGTGTACTTCAGAAAATAGTTTCTGCGAGCTCTTTGAATAGAATTGTCCATGCATGCCCTCTAAACCATGATTTTTCGTGCCATGCATTTGAAACTATCAACTTCATTGCGTGCCCTTTTGAAAAAAACATTTTGCATGCCCGTTAAGGAAGTACTTTTGCGTGCCCCCTATGAAATTACGTGCGATCAAATTTGCGTGCCCATTTGAAAACAGCGATATAAGCGTAGAGGTTATACACGTAGTAAGTGCATCTTTTCGACTCTTAAAAGCTAGCACGTCCTGCATGCTTAGTCACTTTTCATCTTGAGACATATCAAGCCAGCATTAAGTGGGTTCTCAACTTGGCGCCTGTAGCCATGTGTCCCCTCTTCCTCCACGAGCAATCTAATAGCAACGAAGGGGACGCAAACCAAGTTACAGCGAACCGCGCTCCTGCGAAAACAACTCGTTCGCAACACCTCCCAAAGCTGCTGTGAATAATGCACAAGAACTGCCCACATCTGTTCCGGGCCAGATCTTAGCCGTACTACCAAACGATATTCAAACCTTGCAACAATCAATCGCTCACCTTGTGAAGCTTACGATAGGTTCCAGACATTCAACTTCAGTCTCGTCCACTGTCTCCCTGGCTACTGCTCACGGCGTGCGAGAAAGGGTCATAGATTGATGGACGGAGATTGAAGAGCACTACAAGAAGGCGGTAGGTTACTTTATGTATTCTTATGTTGTCATAATCTAAGCTAGCACCATAAGGTATGACAACTTTGATCTAACTTATGCAAAAGCTCATATGCAAAGAATGTGACTGGGTTGAAAGAAGGCTTGTAGCTTTTGGTCACTTTAACTATCAAAGATTTTCATTAACAAATCTGAATAGTTGGTCACATATGAGTGGATCAATCATCTCGAAATCCAAAGAAAGATCTATAACAAGATGAGCTTTATGTGAAAGGGGCAGAGTGCCCAAGTGGAAGCGTAGTGACTCACGACGAGCAAAACTAGTTGCAATCATACTAAAGAGTGCAGCGGCACGTCACTAAGAAAGCCTAAGATAATTGCTTGACATTTTGACTAGCAAGAAAGTGCTCATAAATGATGTAGGATAAAAGGCCTCGTCACTACTAACCTCTAGAAATTTACAGAAGTGAAAACTGATAAGGAATGAGGAAGTTATGCCTATTTATGATTTTTTGACCTTAGTCCTCCTCTCTAGACGAAAGGGTCGCTTAGCAACGGACTTTCCTAAGTGTTTGTCAAATTTCCCTTCCAAAACATTCGTGAGTAGGCCAGATCAGTCTCATCTGACTTGTCGGGCCGATTTGACGTCCACATGCATGCATCGAAATGTCTAGAATATACTACCTTAGACGCGCTATGCTAATCCAAAACTTATAGGTAAATTGACCTAGTTGGCACTACGCGTCAGCTAAAATTACGTGACGGTTCAAACTTACTCTAACGGTCCAGATCGCTCGACGCTGTCGGTCAATCCGACGGTCGCGCTCATCGCGAATTAAGAACAGTCATCAATAGACCTCAAAACTAATTAAACTTTGGAATCTATGACTCTCTCAATACTAAACCAGATTCAATAAACTTTATACCAAAATAACCACAATAATGCACTCTACATTTCTATGCAATCAAAACATGCTTTCATGAAACTCAAAAATGCACTTTATAAACCTGTGACCTTACATCATCCCCCTCCTCAAGACGCGACGTCCTCGACGTATTCTGCAGATAACGTCTCAACTTACTCTTACAATGAGTCAAGTTGGCCTCCGGCTCCCAATTGTTGTCGTCCGCATGGTAGCCTTTCCACTTGACCAGATACTTTTGGACAAGTCGTTGACCGCGCTTGACTCGTCGATCGCCGACGATCGCCTCCACTTTATACTCAAATACATCATCGATCTCGACCGGTGGTGGCGGTGTAGGTAGTCGTCCTAGATGTCCTTCATTCGAGTCAACGTATGGCCGCAAGTAACTGACATGGAACACATCATGTATACCCCAATGTAAAGGAAGTTTCAACTTGTAGGCCACTGGACTCACCTGCTTAAGCACCGAAAATGAACCTGTAAATCGTGCCCGTAGTTTCCTCTTGCCCGTGAAAGGTAGATTCTCTGTTGACAAGAGTACTTTGTCGCCCACATGGAATGTGACTTCCCTACTGTGCTTTTAGCATGCTTGACCTGCAATTCCTGTGCCTTCCAAATACGCGTTTTTGCCATATTCCAAGTTTGGCCATCTGCTCCATGAACGCTTGTGTAGTAGGAACCTAAGTCTCCTTGGCCTTCTCCAACAAGATGTTTCCTGGATGATATACTTCTCTCCCATAAACCATAGCAAATGGTGACTGCTTGGTCGATCCTTGCATGCTGTTGTTGTAGGCAAACTCCAATCCTGGTAGCTTCTTGTCCCACTCTGAAAGGTCTTCCATAGTAAAACTCTTGAGCACCTCTCGCAAAGTTCTGTTGAGCCTCTCACTCTGCCCGTCTATCTGAGGATGATAGGTAGTGCTCATACTCAGCTTGGTCTCCATCAAAATAAACAATGACCGCCAAAACTTGCTAGTGATCCCGATCCGAAAAAATCACCTTCGGCAACCCATGTAGCTTGAAAATATGATCAAAGAATAGCCGTGCTACATCTGCTGCCGTACAAGTCTCCTTCATGGGAATAAAGTGTGCCATCTTGCTGAGTCTATCAGACACAATCCATACTGCATCGTGCCTTTGACTACTTACTGGTAAAGATGTGATCAAGTCCATATCAATCTGCTTCCAAGGATACTCTGGAATAGGTAGGGGCTGCAATGTACCTCCCTTCTTTTGATTTGGTGTCTTGTTCCGCTGGCACGCATCGTAACTCCTAATCCACTCCTCGATGTCCTTGTCCATGTTTCTCCAATAAAACTCTTGCTTCACCACGCTTGCCGTCTTCTCACTCCCAAAGTGTCCAGCATATAAGCAGTCATGATGCTCTGCAAGTGACAAGTTTTGTAGCTCCTTGACGTCGGGTACCACCACTCTCTTGGAATCACTATAGTACTATATGCCGTCCTTCTTCTGCATACTCGAGTTGAACTCAGCTGCTCCACCATCAGCAAACTCTGGGTCCTCCTCATAACCTCTCTGAAGCTTCTCCTTAAAGCCCATACTCTCCTTGATGATTAAGACAGCTGCAAGGTCACATCTCCTGGATAAAGCGTCTGCGGGGTTGATCTTCCCAGGTAAATACTCAATCTTGTGGTCAAACTGTTGCGAAAACTCCATCTACCTTGCCTGTCTTGGTGTCAATGTTGGCTGCGTCATAAACTTCTCCAAGCTCTTGTGGTCGGTCTTGATGAACACCTTCCGGCCGTCCACATAACAGCGCCAAATCCTGAAAGCCTGAATAATAGCCAATATCTCCCGCTCGTGTGCTGCATAATTCTGCTCCGCATGACTCAACTTCCTGCTCTCATATGCCACAGGTTGCAATCCTTTACCCTAGTCCTGGAGAAGAATGGCTCCACTGCAAAGTTTGATGCGTCCGTGATGATGGTGAAAGGAAGCTTTGAACTGGCAATTGCCAACACAGGTGCCTGTGTCAACAACTCCTTAATTTTCTCAAAGGCTTGGTGCTCCTTGTCACCCCATAGCCACTTCTCCTGCTTCTTCAACATGTCCGTGAGCGATGCACACACCTTGGCAAATCCTTCAATGAAGCGTCGATAATAGTTTGCCATGCCAAGGAAACTCCTGAGTTGATGAATATGAGCAGGTACCCGCCAATCTTTGACTGCTTGCACCTTCTGTTGTTCCACCTTGACTCCTTCAGCTCCCACTATATGCCCAAGAAACTCAACTTCCTTGAGACAGAAGTTGCACTTGCTCATCTTCCCATACAGCTTCTAATTTCTCAAGACCTCCAACACCTTCCTCGGATGCTCCACATGCTCCTCCAAGGTCTTCGAATAGATCAAGATATCATCCAGAAATACCACCACAAACTGGTCCAAATAGGGTCTGAAGATACTATTTATGAGTCCTATGAATGTAGCAGGTGCATTACTCAGCCCAAAAGGCACGACTGTGAACTCAAATGAACCATAGCGAGTCTTGAAAGCAGTCTTTTGAACGTCTCTTTTCGCAATCCGTACCTGGTGATAGCCTCTTCTCAAATCAATCTTTAAAAAGTACTTCGCCCCGACAAGCCTGTCAATCAACTCGTCCACTCGTGGAAGTGGGAACCTGTTCTTGATGGTGACCTTGTTGAGTGCCCGGTAGTCCACACACATCCTCATAGTCCCATCCTTCTTCTTCACAAATAAGACTGGCGCTGCAAATGGAGACTCGCTGGGTTGGATGAATCCCTTTTCCAATAACTCTGTTAGCTGCTTTTTCAACTCATCCAACTCCGCAAACGATTGTCGATAGGCGGGTCTCACTGGTGGCTTGCTCCCTGGTTCCAACTCGATCTTGTGCTCCATAGCTCTCTGTGGAGGTAATCCTGCAGGTAGCTCCTCAGGAAAAACGCGCTTGAACTCCTCCAACAGCGCCTTAATTTGGGCAGGCATCTCAGCAGGCTTCTTCTCTTGAGCAGTTGGGCTCTGCTCCTCTTGAGCAAGGGGATCAGACACCACTACTTGTTCCTCCGGCGATGTACATTCGCCCAGGAAGTTAGAATTCACGCTTGTTCCATCTAATGACCTGGCCAGGGCCACCGAAAGAAGGTACATCTCCTTCACCTAATTTGTCCTGCATAGCTTCTTAAGTTGCAGGCTCGACAAAAGATAGTTGCTTGTGGTCGTATCTACCTCCACCTGTTTTGCTGTCCCCATTCGACCATCACGCCCTTGGACCTTCACTTGTCCTATGCTGCAGTGCACTTGAGGGTTGGCTTTTCTTAGCCATGGTCGGCCCAATATCACCTCATGGTGACCTAGCTTTGCTTGCTCCATAACATCCATACTCCGGTGAGCCGCTACTTCCACACATATGTATAGCTTCCGTAGGTGCACGACACTTGAGTCTCTGCCCATACGCCAAAATTGCCTCCTTAGCCTCACAACGCTTCTGCACAAGGATTCGCCACATTTTTACCAGCTTCTTGTGCACAAAATTTGCACTTGCGCCACTGTCGACCATACACTTCGCCTTGTTGTCGTCGACTACTCCTTCCACGATAATAGGCTTGTCAACATCTCGTCTTTCGCTTCTCGGTAGGCTCCTGGGGTTAACCTCCTTATGAGTTTTTTTCTTCACGCCAATAGACACCCCAGAACGACTTACTGGCGTCCTCTTTAGCCTGTTGTTGTGGTTGCTTCACCCTCACACGACAGTCTCGAGCCAGATGTCCAAGCTTGCTGCAATTATAGCAGGCTCCTTTCGGCTTGAATTTTTGCTGCCTGCACTGGTACTGAACAAGTCCCAACTCCATAGGTACTGGACCTTAAGCACTTGTGCTTGGCGCTTGAGAACCCAAGTGTCGATGTCCTCCAAAGTTGTGGATGCCCCACTGTCTCTGACTATACTCCACAACGTCGACCCTTGTTGCCAATGGCATCATTTCTCCAAGACTGGTAGGGTCCTTGAGCGCCACTTCCTTGGCCACAGTTGGCTTGAGTCCCCTCTTGAACTTGTCCATCATCTCCAACTCGTGCATGGATGGGCATTGAAGCACCAGCTCGTCGAAGCGCGATACATACTTCTACACGCTTCCTCGTTGACGAAGGCGCACCAATAGATCTCGAGCGGTAGCCTCGGGTGCAATAGGTTGAAATTGCCTCTTCAAGCCTTCAAATAGCTGATCAACAGTAGCAGGAACTCCAGACAGCTGTTCCTGTCGCTCATACCAAGATCCAGCACTCTTCTTTAGCAAGGTAATCACAAAGGCGACTTGCCTGTCGGGTGTGAGCGCAGGATACTCCATAAACTTCTTCACTCCAATAATCCATTGATGAATAAGCGGCGATCCACGCTCTCCAGTATACACTTCAGGCTTAGGCGCACGCACTCCCGATGCGGGTGGAATAACTGGTTGCACCACTGGGTCAATATGAATTGGTGGTACAACGGGTGCAGATGCCAAACTCGTCAAAGCGGCATTTCCAACAACAACTCGCACCATTCTCTCCACCTCCGCGCGCATATTTTGTTGAAATTGGGCGTAGACTTCTCCTCCAGTTGCATTTGCCATTTGCCTTAGCATCGCCTACATTTCTTGTTGCTCTCTGGTCATTGTTGATGCTGCCTGCTGCCCCGCGCGCTCAACATGCTCGACATGTTCGCCTCCTCCAGCTGCCGGTTGCGACTCCATAATATAATATGCAAACTAGCCCTGCTTTGATACAAGATGAAAGGGGCAGAGTGCCCTGGTGGAAGCGTAGTAACTCACGAGGAAAGGACCTAGTTGCAGTCATACTAAAGAGTGCAGCGGCATATCACTAAGTAAGCTTAGGAAAAAATACTCAAGATTTTGAGTAGCAAGAAAGTGCTCACAAATGACGTAGGATGAAAGGCCTTGTCACTACAAACCCACATAAATTTACAGAAGTGAAAACTGATAAGAAATGGAGAAGTTATGCCTATGTATAGTTTTCTGACCTAAGTCCTCCTCTCTAGACGGGAGGGCCGCTTAGCAACGGATTTTCTTGAGTGTTTGTCAGATTGTCCCATCCAGAATATTCGTGAGTAAGCCAGATCAGTCTCATCTGACGTGTCGGGCCGATTTGACGTCGACATGCATGCATCGAAATGTCTAGAATATACTAACTTAGACGCGCTAGGCAAATCCAAAATTTCTAGGTCAATCGACCTGGTCGGCACTCCGCGTCCGCCAAAATTACGTGAAGGTGCGAATTCACTCTAGCGGGCCAGATCACTTGACGCTGAGGGTCAATCCGACGATCGCGCTCACCGCGAATTAAGGACAGTCGTCAACTGACTTCAAAACTTATTAAACTTCGGAAATCCGTAACTCTCTCAATACTTAACCAAAGTCGATAAACTTCATATCAAAATGACTACAAAAATGCACTCTACACTTATTTGTAATCAAGTTATACTTTCAAGAAACTCAAAAAAATGCACTTTATAAACCTATGACCTTACATGTCCAGAATTGCAAGACAACAAGAAAGTCAGACACACGGGCATTATACTGAAAGGTAGTGCAGCAGACTGGTGGTTGTATTGGAAAGGGAAACGTAAAGCTCAACAACTTGGTGACCCTACTTGGGTAGAAGACAGTTCGTAGCAATGGCTTCTCGCCTTGGGTTCAGATATCTCTCCGTCAGCTCTACCAGAGAGTTGGCCTCATTTCCAAATGCCGAACTCGAGAGCAGTACCTAGCATATGTACATGGAATGAGTTTACTGTTCAACGGCAAGTGCGATGGCACCGTCTACCCGGGAGTTAACCACGTTGGCAGGACCTCCGTTAACCAAATCCACCGCCATCTCCCATCATCCCGAATCGCCATCTATCCTAAGGATGTCATCTAGCCATTCATCAAGCATATCACACTTAGATGCATGTCTAGGCAATTGGCTGCTACCGAGTACGGAAGGTAGCTGGTTGTCAAAGAATGTGTTAGCAAGCTGACCTAAGTTGACTTCAGCCTGCGGCTCTCGACTGAGTCATTTAACTCATTTAAATATGAAGTCCAGCAGATTGAATGTAAACTAAAGTTTAGCAGTCTAAACTTAATTAACTATTATAATTCAATGAATATTATATCTACCAATATACTGATTTATTACAGCCCTGCTTGCGTCAGCAGAGCAGTGCAGGCCAGAGGAGCTGCTGGAGCCTGCGCTGGCTACATTGGCGCGGGCGCCTGCCCGTCGGGGGCCGTGTCTGCGGCGAGGAGTGGCGAGGCCGCGCAAACCTGTTGCGTGCCATCTGGTAGCTTGTTAGGGCGGACGTTGTTGCTGCTGACAGCTGTCAATGCGACGTGCGCGGAGCTGTTAGGAGCGTCCGCGCAGACGTCTGCAGCGCCGGCCGCACAAGGTCTGTCAAAGAACGCGCGTGTGCGGGGCTGCAGCGTCGCTATGGCGCCAGGTGACAGCCCTAGGGCTGCCTTGTGTCAACGCTGCGAATGTGCGCAGGGGCTGCGTGGACGCCAGCTGTCGGAGCTGAAGCGTCAGACGGCGGGACGCGTGCGAAGAGGGCTCTGCACGCGTCGTAACTGTTGGTGCCGACGAGACCTTGGAGTCTAGCGATCTCTTCGTTGGCCTCCACGAGGGCGTCGTCGATGTCGTCGGAGCTACAATAGTTGGCTCCAGGGGTCAGCGCCGCGTCCATTGTTGCCTTGGCTGCCGTCATTGAGGGGCGTCCACCCGTGCGAAAGTTACGCATGCCTTGCTGTCCTGCTGCTGGCGCGTGGCTGTCATGAGCGCGTCCGTTCTTGACGTCACACTTCTTCAGCATACATACAACCTGCAGATGACCGGCCTTGCCACAGTAGGTACAGTCGCCGGGTTGCCATTTTGCGCGTCTGTGCAAATCTAGCGAGAGTGGCCCGTCTTCCCGCAAGACCAACAGGGGTTGCTCGTCGTAGCAGCCATGGATTTGCGGCCACGCGTAGCTCCGTGATGCTGAGTCTGCTGGGACAGCTGAGAGCGCTGGGGCTGCTGCTGCTGGGGCTGGCGAGCCGGAGTGGGACGCATCGTAGCAGATGGCAGCATCGAAGACTCCTGGCATACGCCCGTAGATGCAAGGCCCACACGGTCGCTAATGTTGCTCCGTGCGGTAGCCAAGCTCTGCTTCTCGACCGAGAGGTACGCGTCCTCTTGCGAGTGGTCGGAGCAAATGTGATAGAGAGGGGCAATGGCCCTCTCCCTTAGTCGTGGCTCAACGGCACACGAAAAGATCTCCGCTGCCTCCCGATCAGTGACGGGGCCCACGTCTCGACGAAGGTGCGTCAAGCGGCGGTACATCATGCGGATCGTCTCGTTCTTGCGACGATGGAAATGGTGCAGCTCGTACACGCGGACTGGAACTCCTTTTGGAGAACGTCCCAAAAGGCCTTGATTGGATGTGCAAGGAGGGTCTCCACTAGGGATTCCCCCACAGGCTCTGTACGTGCGTAGATCTCGTCACCCTTCTCACGGAAGGTGTCACGGGCCTCATAGAGAAGATAGCGCATGAGCGTATAGAACACGTCACGCTTAGTGAGCGCGGGCGTCTTAGGCAATCACAGGAGGTAGGAGTACTGGCTGCTCCTCTTCAGAGGGTTCAATGACAATATTGAGATCGGAGTCGGAGTCTTCTCTACTAATTCCTTTGTGGTAAGACTTATAAGAAAGCCCACTACGGGTAGACATACGCTGAAGATTCTAATTGCTTGCAGGCAAAAGGAGATCTTTTTAGAAGTAAGAGGAAGTGTACTCTCCAGAGTGAGCACCTTAAGACTGTAATCTGGTAGGAAAACAACTAATGAAGTCTAGCCCAAAAGATCACGGGAAGCACATTATGATCTTCAAGAGTAGTCCTATGGCAGGGTTTAAGCTGTGACTTTGCTCACCACTTGTGAAGTTCTTCAAGTGACTAGAAGCGGGGAGGGCTTGCTCTTCACAAGAGAGAGACTAAGTGGTCCTGAAAACACAAGAGATAAAAGTGTAAGCTTTACTTATAATCGGTGTGACTTACAACTAGCTTAATGGGACTTGTAAAAGGTATTCCTCTAGGGACATCTCTAGTGTTTATACTCCTGGAAACCCCGCATCGTATGCATCGGATCCAATGCATGTAGTCATTCTAGGAGGCTCTCCCATGTCCATTAATGTGTACAAGGCATGTACTAGCACTCCTATAGGCTAAACATAACTCTAACCAATCAAAACAATGCACGTAAAATATGCTATGTGTCTCTCATTGGTGGAGCTTACCTTGGGTGATTCTACCTAGATAGCGCCTCAAAAGTGAATCTCGAACTTGAGGAAGCTTTCTCTAGGAGTTGGTGATGCAGTCACCTCAATGACGCACTTATACAACGGAAATGCGGGACTGATGTAGGCTAAGGGGCTTGCAGATTTGTGCGCAGTAAGCTAAGGGTCCTTGGGTCCTTGGGGTCCTTAGTTTGCTGTTACCAAGTACGGAAGTCAGCTAGCTGTCAAAGAATGTGTCAACAAGCTGACCTCAGCTGACTTTAGCCTGCTGCTCCCGGCTGAGTCATTAAACTGATTATTTACTAAAGTCCAGCAGACTTAATATTAATTAAAGTTCAACAGGCTGAACTTATTTAAGTATTCTATTAAATGAATATTATATCTACAAGTATATTGATTCATTACAATCCCTCCAACTTGACAGGTTGTCACCTTGACAACACTAACACTGAGTACATGGATTTTCCCAACTGAAAGTACTGGTCTCCCTCCCATACAGCGTGCTTTGCCCTTGGCCTTCTGCCCTTAGGAGGGAGATGTCCCTGGGGCCCTATGGTCAGGGGAGTCAGACCTCCTCCTGTCTTGGGGTCTTCTGAAGCCTGGGGGATCCGCGTAGGGACCCTGCGGAGAACGCAGTAACTTTGTTATTTCCTCCTGCACGATCTGGAACTGAATGGAGGCAGCCTTCTCCTGGGCAGCCCTCAAACTGACTGGTACATATATCGGCATCCCAAAAGGATGCTGCATGACATGAGCCAAGAATACATGCCCTTTCTGCGAGGGAGATGCTGGCAGGCCTCTGGCTATTTCTCTAGCAGCCCTCCTGTCTGCCCTGTCTGACTGGGTCTCCATGCCTAGAGATGGGCTCTATCCTCTGGCAGTTCCCAGCCAAGTGATATCTTCCTCTTCAGCAAGCTGATGCAGGGCCAACCCAGTCTTCTCCCTTACAGGAGAGGTGGCACGTGTCAGGATCACAGCGGGGCTAGTGCTCTCCTCCTCGCCTTCCTCTTCTTCTTCCTCTGACCCCTCTTCCTCTCCGTCCCCTCGTTCCTCTGAGACTGCTGGGGTCTCTTCTGCCAGCTGCTCCAGCTCTTCCCAAGAAAAAAATAAATCCCACTGACCTTCCCCTTTTGGGTGCTGGTGGGGGCTGCTGAGTCCGGACCGCATACAGGTTCCTTTCTTCCTGCTTGCTTACTAATTTGGCATAAGCGTGCTTCCCTTTAGAGAATGACTCTCAGGCCCTGCTCCTCTCCTCCTGCATTTCTTAGCTCATGCAGTCTCTTACTCCATTCAATCTTGGGTCCCAAGCTGCAATGTGAGGAGGCAATACTATGTTCCCCTTTAGGTCCGTTAAGAAATCTTCATCCTTCGCCTTGTCATTCTGCTGGTCCCTCATGTTGATGGTCATCCACCGCCAATCGGTGGGCTTCTGGAAAAAGGCAGGGTCTGTCCTTTTCAGAGTACAAGGGTACCAGTGCCCTACAAAGTCCAGCTGACTAGTTTCCCTGGCCAAGAATTCCCAGCTCCTTCTCTCCACCTCATTATACATGGCCTTGAACCTGTTATGGGATGTAGAGTCCTTAAAGCTGTCCGCGTCCATGGGGATCATCCTGATGACCCTATCTTTCCCCCAGATACCCGGGATCAATACAGCCCCTGCTTCATTCACCTAAGCCATTGCCTTGGCCTCTCTGACCGTATATCCTACCATCCTGGTGTAATTGTGGTAGAGGAGGAGCCCTGTGTCGACCTCTATATACTTGTCAAAGTTTTCAAAGTTAGAGGTAACCGTCCAGCCCATAGTGGAAGTCATCTGGGTGGGCCCGTTTGCACTGCTGCTTCTTGTTAGTGACCGTCATCCACCTCCAGTCTGTGGACTGCCGGTAGTATTGTGCCCCATGTTCAACCTTTTTCAACTTACAAGGGAACCAGTGGGGAGAGAACATCTGCTGCCCTGTTTCCTTGGTCAAATACTCTCAGCTCCTTCTCTTAACCTCATTGTAGGCTGGCAGCAGCGTTTGGTAAAATAAGACATCTTTGAAGCTATTGAGCTGCATGCTCACTATCCTAATGAACTTGTGATCCCCCATTATGCCAGGTGCTGGTACTGGCTTGTCTTCCGAGTCATCTGCAAAGAACCGCGCCTACTCTGCTGTACGCCCCACCATCTTGGCATAATCTTCGTAGAGAACAACGCCAGTGTATGTCTCAATATACCTATCCAGAGCTTCAGCTCCTTGCTTCTGCAGCACACTTTGCTGGGCAATCCTTTTGATTTCTTGGGCCGCCAGTAGTGCTTCCTTCAGGTTATCAAAGGTTTGGGCACAAACCACAGTATACCTGTAAGTGGTCAGGTTCTTTTTCCTTTTAGCTTTTTCCTTCTTCTTCCTTTTTTCTTCTGCAGCCGCCGCTTCCTCTTGTTGTTTCTTCTGTCTCTCCTCTTTAGCCTTCTTGAGGTTCTTAGCTTCCTGCTCCTTCTTCCTCTGTATCTCTTCTGCTGCCTCTTGTTGCAGCCTGCGGACCCAATCTTGTTCTCTTGTGGTGAGGGACGTTGCCGCCAGCTCTTTCTGGTAGCGCTCCATTGTCCTCTTAGCTTCTTCTGCCTTGCGCTTCCTGTCTTTCTTTTGTATGGTGGGAGCCATCCTGCACATGTAGCCAAGACACAAGTTAGTAGGATCTCATTTGTTGTCCTGGTAGATGCAGAAACAGACTTAAGTTTGTATTAGTACAGCAGATTCATTCTCTCTCCTTACAGGTCGGGTACCAGGAGTTAATTGAGTTGTAGCGTGATAAGAATAAACGAAAGAACGTGTGTGCAAGATGAGTTGAGTGATTTCTTTATGTGCTGGTCTGTCCCTCCTTCAGAGTAGTGGACACCCTCCAACTTACCTTAAGGTGGACCTGGCTCTCACAGCTGTCACTAAGCTGACACTTAATTGTCACATTGCCCTCCAACTTAAATGGAGACAGGACCGCCTGTCACCTTCCCATGTCAATTGAAATGACAGTTAAGGTGGTCGACCGGCTTCTCGGAGGTAGAAACGTTTCAACGCCCCTTTTGCGTTGACCAAATGGTTTTTAAATTCTCAAGTGTCTCCAGAGGCATCATAACCCTTCTATATGACCAGATACTTCATAACGTATTTAGATGATCGACGGACCGAGCGAGCCTCTATAATTTCATGACCTCATGTTCCTCACGGTCCCCATCTTGGACAGCAGGGAGTGGTCCTGGTTGCACACATAACCGACCTGTGAACAGTATGTCACCCTTGATGTACGGTTATAGGAAAGAGACATTAGAGACGGGTTGACCCTTACATCGGGCTGACATGTCCAGTTTTTAAGCATTCTAACCGACTCGGCATACCACCAACTATGGACCAACCCAGACTGGCCCCAGCCTTTTCTTGACCACACCAGGCAAGTACAGGTGTTGAGAATGAAGTTTGACCAAATCGCCCTTGCAAAAAGTCAGCTCCCGGCGGTGTTGATTGGCATATTTTTGTTGGATTTCCTGTGCTTTTTACAGGGTTTGTTGGACTTCTGACAGAGTGTCAGCATATCCTTGACTTAATTAAAGAGACACCAACGTGTCAATTTCCTTAGGACAAGTCAAACTTCCTTAGCACATCTAAAGAAGACTTAGGGACCCTACCCAAACTGAATTCAAAAGGAGTCTTTCCTGTTGACGCATGCACCGCACTGTTGACAGCAAATTGAATTTGAGGCAATACGTCATCCCAGTTATCTTGTTTTTTATTAATATAAGCTCTCAGCACGTCTTGCAAAACTCGGCTAGCTCTTTCAGTTTGCCCATGAGTCTGAGGGTGGTTTGCTGTGCTGAACGGCTGTTTGACTCCCATTAACCCCATTCAGGCTCTCCAAATTTTGGAGGTAGACTTTGAGACTCTGTCTAAGATGAACTTGGAAGGTAGCTCATGTTGGCATACTACATGGTTGTAGAACTGTCTTGCAATTCTGAGTGCAGTCACCTTGACAGTGGTGGGGATCAAATTGACTATTTTTGTCAGTTCATCCACTACTACCAATATTGAATCATGCCCATTGGCAGTTCTTGGTAGTGTTACCACCCTGTCCATTGAAATTTGATATGGTGTCCCACCTTCCAGCTGGGATAGGAAGTGATTGTAATAGCCCCTCGGGTGGTGTGTGTCTAGACTTATTCTTCTGACACAGATCACAGGACAACGTATTCTACAATCTCTCGAGACAATTCTTCCCAGTGGTAGTGTTTGGCCAATTTGCCAACAGTTTTAGCCTGCCCCAAATGTCCACCCTGTAAACTGTCATGAGCCTGACTCAATAACCAAGTTCTTAAATCCAAGTTATTAGGGATCAACAGCTTCAACCTTCTTAAAGTGGTTTCACTTATCCAGACCCCTCCTTTCAGCCCATAAACAAATGCAATAGTAGGACGCACACCATCAATTTGACTGGGCTCAAATGTTGGGTCAGAAAGGTAGACTTTCTTAAGTTGTTCAAGAAAGAGCTTCCTTACTTTAAGTGACGTGAGTGCACAAAAAACTATATCTACAGCATGTCGATTAAAGTTCCTTTCTTGCAGGTCAGGTCTTCAAGAGACTGCATCACCAGAGTTCAACTTCCGTGATTTGTAGTCAATCTGGACTTGGAACTGCTCCAGCATCTGGCTCCAACGATTTTCCCTCCTCGACAGCTTGGATTTCTTTTGTAAATGAGTCAGAGCTAGATGATCTGTGATCCCCTTTAGAGCTTTACCACGTAAGTACGCTCTCCACTGTTTAAGGACATGAATGATAGCCAACAGCTCTTTATCATGAGCAGGATAATTGTTCTCCGCTGGATTGAACTTCGTAGCTTTATACAACACAAAGTGCCACTCCTGCTTTACCTTACCATCCTTTGTGGTTTTGTCAGCACGCTGCGACAAAATAGCTGAAATGAATCGACTTACCAAATAGGCGATTAATAATCAATGAAGATCTTTATATCAGCAAGTAATTTTTATGGTATTTTCTGTTAACTGATTAAACAGCAAAAGGCAACACACTAGCAGTGGACAATATTCATAAATCAAAAGCAAGTAACTAGCATCAATAATGCAATCAGTACACTCATACATAAGCAAGGCTAGAAGACAATGCATATCAAGGGCTTCTCGCCTTGGATTCAAATCTCTCTCAGTAAGCTGTACAAGAGAGTTGGCCTCGTTTTTGAATGCTGAACTCGAGAGCAATGTCTAGACTATGTGCATGGAATGAGTAAACTGTTCAACGGCAAGTGCGATGGCACCGCCTACCCGAGACTTAACCATGTTGGTAGGACCCCGGTTAACCAAGTCCACCGCCATCTCTCCTCATCCCGAATCGCCATCCGTCCTAAGGATGTCATCTGGCCATTCATCTAGCATACCGCACTTAGATGCATATCTAGGCAATTTGCTGCTACCGAGTACAGAAGTTAGCTGGCTGTCAAAGAATGTGTCAGCAAGCTGATTTAAGTTGACTTCAGCCTGCTGCTTTTGGCTGAGTCATTAAATTGATAATTATATATAGTTCAGAAGACTGAACTCAAGTTTAGCAGGCTGAACTTAATCAACTATTATATTTGAATGAATATTATATCTACCAATATATTGATTCATTACAATCCCTCCAACTTAACTTGTTGTCGCCTCGACAACATTAAACTGCAGAAGTGTCTGGTCAGGGAACTGAACAGGACCACCCTCCCCCCACCGCCTCTTGCTTCAACACTGTTGCCTAGGGGGTTGTTCCTGGGGCTTCAAGATCAGGAGACTGAGATTTGGACCTAGATCTAGACAGCCCTCTAGGTCGGTCAGTTGGCTTTCTAAAGAACCCTATTTGTTCTAAAGTTGGACCTCGAGGAGAACAAAGGATGGTAGCCTGCTCTTCAACCACCTGGGTGTTGATCCCCACATAGACAGGCATTCCAGTAGGATGCTGAAATACATTGGCAAGAGGTACATGTCCCTAAGCGAAGGGGGAGGCCGGCATACCTCTAGCCACCCCGCGTGTCCCTCTTCTGGCACCCCTGTCCTCTAGAAATTTTTGCCTTTGTCTGCTGCCAAGTATGGTCGATCATTGAGCGCTCCAGCAGCTTCTGAAAGCTGCCCTGGAACTCCTTGCCCTGGTCGGTCAGCACCTCAGCGCAGCCGCCAAAACGGCTAAGGACTTGATTGAGGAAGGCGTGAGCGATCCCCTCACTGGCCTTGCTGGGCAAGGGCACGAGCTCGATCCACTTGGACATGTGCTCAATCATCACCAAGACGTAGAGGTTGCCCTGGCGAGACTTGGGCAGCTCCCCAGCCAAGTCAAGCGACCACCTGGAGAACAGCCCCTGAATAGGAAGGGGGCTGAGGGCAACGGTGCGCGTTGTGAAGCTCGAGCGCACACGGTCGTAGAGAGTGCAGCTGCTGACGACAGCGGCGACGACCTTAGTCATGCCGTGCCACAAGTACTCGGCCTGAAGAAGACTGAGGGTGCGCTTGACACCAAAGTGCCCGAGGGACTCGTGCACTTGGCGCACTAGCTGATTGCGTATGGCAGGCTCAGGGACCACCAGGACTGAGCCGTCTGCCATCACGCGCCGCACGCGCCCCTCCATGAAAATGAAGTCGCGGCTGCGCCTGAGGATGCGGTCGCGCTCGCGTGCGCTGACATCGGATGCCAACTCCTTGGCCGTGACGTACTGCAGCACTGGGGCGTCGTCCCACACGTCCTCGAGACCGCGCTGCCAGCTGTCTTGATCCTCTGCCGCTGCCAGGGCCAATCGCCGAGTGGTGACGGTGACCATGTCTAGGCTAGTGAGCCCTGCGGGCCGCACATTGCCGTCCACAGTGAAGGCCAGGAAGGCTGCCGCGTGCCAGGCCACCGGCTCATCCTCATCGTGGCGGGCCACAGTGAGATCCCTCGAGGAGGGCAGCGGGTTACGGCTGAGACCGTCAGCGTCTACGTTGGTCGAGCCTGGACGGTGGTGCACGTCGAAGGTGTACTCCTGCAAGATAAGCGCCCACCGTGCGTACTTGCCGGTCAAGCGCTCCGACGTTATGAGCCACTTAAGTGGCTGATGATCGGTGACCAGGCGGAAGTGCGTGCCGTAGAGATAGTGCTTGAAGTGCACGATCGCCCAGACCGCTGCCAAGCACTCCCCCTCGTAGGAGCCGTAGTTGCCTTCCGCGCCGTTGTTGCTGCGGCTGGCGTAGGCCACCACATGCTCGAAGCCGTCATGCTCCTGCACCAGCACAGCGCCCAGCCCTGCCTGCAACCAGTCGGTGTGGAGGATGAAGGGCTTCGCGTAGTCAGGACGCCGAAGCACAGGATTGCTCACCATTAGCTCCTTGAGCTTATTGAATGCCGCCTGCTGCTCTGGTCCCCACATGTAGGCAACGCCCTTGCGGAGCAAGTCGTTGAGCGGCTTGGCTAGCTCGCTAAACCCTGGCACGAAGCGGCGGTAGTAGTTGGCGATGCCGAGGAAGGCCCGCAGCTGCGAGGGATCTGTAGGAGGTGGGATGCCTGTGATGGCCGAGATCTTCGCCAGCTGGGGTGCCAAGCCGCTGGAGGAGAGCAGGTGGCCAAGGTACTCCACCTCGCGGGTCCCAAAAGCGCACTTGCCTGGATGACACCTGAGCCCAGCGGCCTCCAAGCGGTCCAGGACAGCAGTGATGTGCGCCACGTGCTCCTCAAACGTCTGACTGAAGACGAGCACGTCATCGATATAGCATCGGGCAAAGGACAACCCGGCCAGCTCCTTGTCCATCACCCTCTGAAAGGTAGCTGGCGCGTTCTTCAACCCAAACGGCATCACCACCCACTCGTAGAGCCGCTGTGCTCCCCAGAACGCCGTCTTATGCTGGTCCTCCTCGGCGATGGGAATCTGGTTGAAGCCCTTACGCAGATCCAGCACTGAGAACCAAGTGCACGTGCCAATGTCGTCAAAGATCTCGTCAGGCGTCGGCATAGGATATCTGTCCTGCTCGGTGACCTCGTTCAGCCTACGATAGTCACCGCACATCCTCTTCTTGGACCAGCTGCCCGAGGCATCCTTCTTGGCTGGCATGACCGTGGGTGCGGCATAGCGAGAGGAAGACTCCCGAATGAGCCGGCTGTCCTCCAGCCTGCCTGTCTGCGCGCTGATCAAGCCATCCTCGAAGTGGCTGTAGCGATAACGCTTCAGGAAAATGGGCTCCTGCGACGTGAGAGTAATCCGCATGGGGTCCCCCCGATAGCGTCCGAGATCGTGCATGCCGCTGGCAAAGCTGGTGCTGCGCCTCCCGTCTAGCAGTGCCGTCAACTGTGCAGCCTATGCCTTGGTGAGTGTCCCCCCCAGCTTCCATGTCGGTGGAGCTGGTGGCGTCGCCTGGCCTGCTGGAGTCTCCTGTCTTGCCGCTGGGGTAGACTGTGGTGCTGCAGGTGTCACCTGCCCTGCAGCGGTTGGCGCTCGGCCTGCCGCGGGTACCTGCACCGTGGCAGCTGCGGTCAGCTGCCTGGCACCGTCTGCCTGCGAACAAGAAAATAGAAAAGGTGGCCGGGACTCCTTGGGTCTTTGTGAGGAAGGTGGCCGGGACTCCTTGGGTTGCTGTGAGGATTCTCCGTCGTCCCCCCCCCAGCGAACCAGAGTTGTTCGTGCGCGGCGGCGGGGAGGTGGGGCGCGCGCGCACCTGTGGTGCAGGCCTTGCGCGCTGAGGATGCCACGTCGGGCCGGGTGGGGCCTGATTGTCATCGTCGGTGGAGTCATCGTCCATATCGTGGGCAGGCCGAGGCAGCCCGGGATGCCGAGCTGCGGCGTAGAGAGGTGCCAAGGCCTGCGTCTGCAGGAGAATCCATGTGAGAACGTTGGCGTCGATCGCCTGCCCCAAGAGGCGAATGCGGTTCACCTCAGTGAGAGCGTCCACCTGTGTGAGATGCGGCGGGAAGTTCATGGCACGCTCCATCTCCGCAGGCTGCGGCCTGTCAAACATGCCAGTCTCCAAGTCGATGACCATCCCGCGCTGATCGCCAACAAAGGCGTCGCTGTCGTAGCGGCTGACAAAAGTCGGCAGCGTGCGAGTGACGTCATGCAGGACCTCACATTGCGCCATGGAGGGGTGTGGTAGTGCAGTCACTTGCTGGGCCAGACGAGGGGCATCAAGGATGGAGTCGACGGTGCGTGGGTGACGTGGATGAGAGGCGGCCAACGCCTCGAGAGTACCTGGCATCGCCAGGTTCGTGAAGTAGGCGCAGACGCGGTGCGCGAAGGAACCAATTTGGGCAGCGTCGATGACGGCCTCGCGGCCGACGTAGCTGCTGCAAAGAGCGAAGTCGGCGCTAACATCGGGTCGGCGATCGTGGCGCGCGGCCACGTTCTCCAGGACCCACGCGAGAGTGTGTGGCGGCTGGCGATCCTCAACAATGTTGCGGACGCGGAGCAAGTGCCAAAAGAGGGCCTTGCGGGGATCGCTGAGCGCCCTGCCACGCCCGGCTCTGGAGAAGCCCTGGCACTCCCAACCGGCGATGACGAGGTCAATGGGCCCAAGTCGGGTGACATGCTCGACGGTGATGTCGCGGATGTCCATGGGCCAGTCTGTCTGAGCGCGGGGGAATGCGTGCGCGGGAAGGAGGTCAGGGAACCGCTCGTGGCCCAACGCCATCTGCCGACGGGCCACCTGCTGGGCCTCGGGATCAGGATCGATGTAGACGTAGCGGCGCACCGGGATGCCGGCCTGTAAGGTCGCGAGTAACCCGGTGGCGATGCCGGCAAAGAGCTCGACGAGGACGATGCCGCCAGGCCGCTCGTCTAGAGCGTCTGCGCATGTCGGAGTCGGAAGTGGGCGACACCCCATTGCAAGGGTGCCGGGCTGAGCGGGCGGCGGGAAGGTACGCTTGGCGCTGTGCTGATGTGGCGCCATGCGGAGGGCGGCCACAGCACGGTCTGCGTAGTCACGCGTAAGGCTGGGGATGCGGTCAGTGAGCGGCTGCGGACGCTCCTCCCATGCGTAGTTGTAGTGATTTGAATTATTATACATTAGTTTGCATATATTTTAATGTTTTCAAATATATTTGAAGTAGTATGGTGTGGAGTCAAGTGTGAATAGGTACTCTAGTAACTTGGTTCATGTCCTTTGTACCTTCCAAGGCATTTTCGAAGTTAGAGGAAAGACCTAGAAGAACTCCATGTGGCAAAAGTCAGATGTGCCATTTTTAGGTCAAAAGGACATGTGTACATTATTCTAGAAAGAGGTGGCAAGTTTTGGGATGTGTTGGGTGCCAACACATCAACATACACCTTCCTAGAAATTACTTATGTAGCAAGTATATAAACAAGAGCTAGAACATAGAAAGACATTCCAGAATCACTCTTGTACTTGCCAAAATCCAGAAATATATTAACTTTCAAGAAGCCATCTCTCTTTCAAGAAGCTACCACTTGTGTTCAAAGATCCTTGTCTTGAATAGATAAAGTATTCTGTTTTACTAAGTACTTTATCTATCTGTTTCACTACAGTGGTATCGGAGCTAGGCACTTTGGTAGCACAAGAAGATGGCCGATCCTCAAGACCAACAGCAAGCTTTCGAAGGAAGCCCTTCCTCTCCAAGACACCCTCCTCCAGCGCCGATGGGAGAGCCCACTCAAGAAAATCTGCAACAACAAGAAGCACCACAAGGAGGAGCACACCCTCCTCCAGCGTCGATGGGAGAGCCTACTCAAGGAAATCTCCAACAACAAGAAGCACCACAAGGAGGAGCACCGTCAAATCCCGTGGCAGCCGCTATAGCAAAGTTGACCCCACCACAAGGAGTTCCCGCAAATGAGTGGGCAGCCTTCCTAATGACCGTCCACAACCAAGTGGGCTTGGCCACCTATGAAGCAACCGTGCAAGCGTCAAGAGAAGCTATGGCTGCCATGGTTGCCCCTATTGCGAGCAATGCTCAAAATCCAGCCCCGGCTCAAGCGCCTCCACAAGAGCCAACGAGAGCAAGGAAACTCATCAAGCCCGGCAAACCCGACACTTTCAACCCCGGGAAAGGTGCCAACCTGAATTTATGGCTCTACCAAGTGGAGACGTACCTCGCATTCCTTGAAGTACCCGAGGAGGACTACGTTCCCTTTGCCGTTACCTTACTTAGAGGAGCAGCAACATCATGGTGGCGTAACTATCAAGCGGCTATATATCAAGCTATGGCGCACCCCATGCTCGGCCAAGAGCCCCCACCATCATATGCAAGATGGGCAGATTTTCGTGAGGCCCTCAAGAAGCAATTCATGCCCATCAATGCGGAGAAGATTGCCCGAGGAAAGCTCCACCATCTCAAGCAAACGACGTCCGTTCAAGAGTATACATCCAGATTTCACGCCCTCACTCTTGAGATCCCCAACATGTCTCTCGAGGAGAAGATTGACCGCTACATCTTTGGCCTCAAACCCAAGGTGGCAAAGGAAGTGGAGTTACGCGACTTGACGGACTTCTCAAAGATCATTGAAGTGGCCCAAAAGGTGGATACCTTGGATTTCAAGCACTCCGTGCCTTCATCTTCACGGGTACCGACGACGCGGGTGTACGCAGCCCCTTCCACATCCGAATCTGGACCCACACCCATGGAAATCGGAGTTATTAAAAGGGACCCCGCGGCTGCCCGGAAGAGTGGAAGACCCTCCAATGACACTTATGATGCAAGAAACCAGCAAGGAGTGAAAGCAAGACTCTCCCCGGCTGAAAAAGAAGCTCTCATGACGGCTGGACTATGCTTTTATTGCAAGGAAAAGGGCCATCGTGCACTTTCATGCCCCAAAAAGTTGTCAAAAAACGGACAGCGCCGGTAGGCCAGGAGCCTACCACCCCAAGACCCACTTCACGAGAAGGCAACACGCCAAGTGAGGTGGAGACCCCCGTTGAAGACGACGTTCCAGCCCCAATGAGTTTGAGAGGTTACCTTGGAGGAGAGAAGGTCCACATCTTGGTGGATAGCGGAGCTCAAGGCAACTTCATTGCTGCAGATTTTGCCACCAAGCACGGTATTACTATGCGAACTCTTGACCACGACGAGGAGATTATGATGCCCGATGGATTCTCCTATACTACCCCTTCCAAGAAGACGTACCCCTTGGCACTCTCTATCAAGTCCTTCAAGGATAGAGTAGTGTTCTCCCCCATGCAATTGGGCAAGTACGACGTCATCCTAGGGACGCCTTGGTTGACCAAGCACAACCCCCAAGTTGATTGGAGGACCGGTACTATCAAGATCAAGAATGACATCACTTCAAGAATCTGTATTTTGCGCGCAATCCAGAATATCCAGACCCAAGACATCCAGAAGCCGGCACACGAGATACTATTGTCCGCCCTCCAACTCAAGAGACTTGTGAGGAAGGGACACGAGCTTCTTTTGGCCTTGATCACGCCAAAAGACATCAAGAAAGACATCGAGAGTCAAGAAGGCAGCCCCGTTCCCAAGGAGATACAAGAAGTCTTAGAGGACTACAAAGAAGTGTTCTCCCCGGAATTGCCCAAGGGCCTACCCCCCAAAAGATTCGTAGACCACAAGATAGAGTTGGAGCCCGGAAGCAAGCCCATCTCTCGGCCTACGTTCAAAATGTCATACACGGAGCTAGACGAAGTCAAGAAGCAAATCAAGGAGCTACTGGAGCATGGCTTCATTCGACCTAGCAAGTCGCCATTTGGAGCCCCGGTGCTATTTGTCAAGAAGAAAGATGGTACCTTGAGGATGTGTGTGGACTATCGCGCCCTCAACAAGATCACCATCAAGAATCGATACCCGCTGCCGCGCATGGATGAGCTCATGGACCGGCTGGTTGGAGCCAAGTACTTCACGAAGATTGACTTACGGAGCGGCTACCACCAGATTCGCATCGCAGAACCGGACATAGAGAAGACGGCATTCAGGACAAGATATGGACATTTTGAGTTCATGGTCCTGCCATTTGGACTCACCAACGCGCCAGCAACTTTCATGACTATGATGAACACCATATTTCAGCCCATGTTGGACAGATTTGTGGTGGTATTCATCGATGACATCCTTATCTACAGCAAGACCCTTGAAGAGCATGCGAGACACTTGAAAGAAGTCCTTGAAGTATTGAAGCAAAACAAGCTATTTGCGAAGGAGTCAAAGTGCGAGTTTGCCAAACAAGAAGTGGAGTTCCTAGGTCTCCACGTGACTGCTGATGGCATCAAGATGGACCCCAAGAAGACCACGGTGGTGGAGGAATGGCCAACCCCCACGACCAAGAAAGAACTCCAGTCATTCTTGGGATTTGCCAATTGGTACAGAAAATTCATCCAAGGCTTCTCGCACATAGCAGCCCCCCTGACAGATCTACTCAAGAAGGACAGGCTATATACATGGACCGAGAAAGAGGAAGAGGCATTTCAAGAGTTAAAGCGAAGATTGACCACATCCCCGGTGCTCACACTCCCAAGTCCAAACCCAGATTGGCCCTTCCACGTCATCACCGATGCATCTTCCTATGCAATAGGAGCAATCCTGCTTCAAGACCAAGGCAAGGGACTGCAGCCCATCGCCTACGAGTCAAGGAAGCTAAATCCAGCCGAGCAAAATTATACAACCACGGAGCGAGAGGCATTGGCGATTGTACATGCCTTGAAGGTTTGGCGCTGCTACGTTGAAGGACGCAAAGTACTGGTCACCACGGACCACGAGGCGTTAAAGCACCTCCAAACGCAGCCGTATCTCTCAAGGAGACAAGCAAGATGGAGCGGATACTTGCAACAATACAACATCACGATTCAGTACCAGCCCGGCAAGACAAACCCGGCTGACCCCCTCTCAAGACTGCAATTAAATGCAGTGATGGTATCCCTGAAGACAGATCTGGAAGCTCGATTTTCAGTCGCCTATGAAAGAGACCCTTACTACAAGAACGGAGAAGCAGCCTTGGACCCATGCAAGAAGCAAGAAGGCAATTATTGGGTGAGGCAAGATACGGGCCAGAGATGTGTTCCTAATGACTTAGACCTCCGGCTCTTGCTTCTACGAGAAGCACGCGACAACTTTCTTGGAGGACACTTTGGAATCCTAAGGACCACGGGCGTTCTAGCTAGGACTTATTGTTGGCCAGGCATGTCTAAGCAAGTCAAGGAGTACTGCAGGAGCTGTGACACATGCCAAAGAATCAAGCCATCATCGCAAAAGGCGGGAGGACTCCTCCAACCACTACCAATCCCCGAAAGACAATGGACGGACATCTCAATGGACCTTATCGTGGACTTGCCCGTGACACCTCGAGGCCATAATGCAATACTCACGGTGGTGGACAGACTTACCAAGATGGCTCATTTTATTCCCACGACGACTAAGGCTACAGCACCACAACTTGCAAGACTCATCTTTGACAACATCTTCCGACTCCATGGACTACCATCAAGAATTGTGTCAGATAGAGATCCAAGATTCACAAGCCATTTCTGGAAAAATCTCTTCAAGAACTTGGGTACATCGCTGGATATGTCTACTGCCTACCACCCACAATCAGATGGGCAAACCGAGCGTATGAATCGTACCCTAAAGACCTCTCTAAAGGCCTACGTGTCTACCCTCGAGCAAGACTGGGACATGTACTTGACCCCCCTCGAGTTTGCCTACAACAACACTACGCAGGCCTCTACCCAAGAGTCCCCATTCTTCCTCAACTATGGCTTCCATCCGACCACGCCACTGAGCTTCACGGCTGGCCATGATGAAGTACCTGCAGCCACAGATTTTATGGAGACATTAGAAGCAGCCCTTACAGCAGCGAAGAAAGCTCTACAACACGCGCAAGATGCTCAAGCAAGAGTGGCGAACAGATCCAGAAGAGAAATTACGTACAGAGTGGGTGACAACGTGTTACTATCATCCAAGAACATTTCCCTGAACAACAGGCCTGCCGGCAGCAAGTTCTCTCCCAAGTATTTGGGACCCTTCAAGATTATCCAGCAAGTCAACCCCGTTGCTTTCAAGCTAGAACTTCCCCAGACTATGCACATCGACCCCGTATTCCACGCTTCCCTCTTCAAGCCATATGTGCAACCCGACAACAAGTTCCCAGGACGTGTGACAACCCCACCAGCCCCAACAATAGTGGATGATCATTTGGAGTACGAAGTGGAAGACATAGTGGCTATGAGAAATTTCAGGAGACAGCAGCAATACTTGATCAAGTGGAAAGGATATCCAGATTCGGAGAATAGTTGGGTGGCGGCGCACTACCTTGACAAAGTTCAGAGAAAGTTGAAGCGCTTCCATGCCGCCAACCCCCATCTTGGACCAGCCCCAAGTCTCTCTACTAGAAGCCCGAAGACTTCAGGGAGGCAGCCTGCCACCATCAAGAAGCAGCAGAAGACCCCTTGGAGGCAGCCTGCAAGAACAAGAAAGAGGAAAAATTGACATTAGACACTCTTCTCTTCTCGCAGTTTCTGGACAGAAAACTAAAACTGCTACTGGTAATAGGTCTCTGCATAATAAATTCTGAAAATTTACCTGGCTGTAGTCCATGAGTAGCCGGTCATTTAGAGTCCAAGTTTGCTCAATTTGGAGCACTGGTGAGAGAGATATGATGCTCTAAGTAGAAGGGGGTCAGGCTGCTGGCATTGTTAGGGCAGAATATGCCTTCTGACATTGTGCCCTCCCCTGAACTTGGAATGCTCTGAAACTCAAGACTCTGGTAGAACATCTTACAGCGCCCAGTTTGAGACTTAGTTTGCAGAATTTGGAGAAGTATAGAAGGACTTATGATTTTCAGAAGTTTCTGCACAGATTTGGAGGAGTGCCTACTCTCTCAGCTCTCAACGACACTCCAGAAATGAGAATGCTCTCAAATTTGGTGACCCGGTAGAGTTCTCCGACGCGGTCCGTCTGGCACTCGAATTTTCAGATTTGGAGCAGTTCTGTGGCCGCTATGAATTTTTGAGTTCGTGGCAGATTCTGGGCCAACTTGTACAATTTTCTTTATCATTAAGGAGTAGGCTAGCCAATAAGGTCACACCACCTACGACCTTGCCTAGTCTACCTTACATGTGTAGCACCTGACTTGGCGCCTTTGACTAGTCCTCTTCACATGTGTGGCATCTGACTTGAAACTGTTGACTAGTTTGCTCCACATGTGTAAGACCTGACTTGACGCGCCGAGACGTCGCTTTTTCTATCGGGGGGGTGATGTAGTGATTTGAGTTATTATATATTAGTTTGCATATATTTTAATGTTTTCAAATATATTTGGAGTAGTATTGTGTGGAGTCAAGTGTGAATAGGTACTCTAGTAACTTGGTTCATGTCCTTTGAACCTTCCAAGGCATTTTCGAAGTTAGAGGAAAGACCTAGAAGAACTCCATGTGGCAAAAGTCAAATGTGCCATTTTTAGGTCAAAAGGACATGTGTACATTATTCTAGAAAGAGGTGGCAAGTTTTGGGATGTGTTGGGTGCCAACACATCAACATACACCTTCCTAGAAATTACTTATGTAGCAAGTATATAAACAAGAGCTAGAACATAGAAAGACATTCGAGAATCACTCTTGTACTTGCCAAAATCCAGAAATATATTAACTTTCAAGAAGCCATCTCTCTTTCAAGAAGCTACCACTTGTGTTCAAAGATCCTTGTCTTGAATAGATAAAGTATTCTGTTTTACTAAGTACTTTATCTATCTGTTTCACTACAGCTGACATTTTCTAAGGGCGATTTGGTCAAACTGCATTTTCAACATCTGTACCTGCCTGGTGTGGTCAAGAAAAAGCTGGGTCCGATTTGGGTCGGTCCATACTCGGTGGTGCGCCGTGTCGGTCAGAGTGCTTACAAACTGAACATGTCAGCGGAATACAAGGGTCACCAAGTCCTTAATGTCTCGTTCCTGGAACCGTACATCAAAGGTGACACATTGTTCTCAGGTCGGTTACCTGTCCAACCAAGACCGGTTCCCGCTGTGAGGGAGGGTGACCCTGACAAATATGATGTCGAGGACATTTTAGACGCTCGCTCTGTCCGTCGATCATCTAAATATGTCATGAAGTATCTGGTCCGATGGAAGGGTTACGATGCCTCTGGGGATACTTGGGAATTTAAGGACCATTTGACCAATGCCAAAGGGGCGTTGAAACGGTTCCACCTTTGGGCGGTTGGGGCACCTCCTTAACTGTCATTTCAGTTGACATGGGAAGGTGACAGGAGGTCCTGTCTCCATTTAAGTTGGAGGGGAAATGTGCCAGTAAATGACAGTTAGTGTGTGAGAAAGGGACAGTTATTGCATCCGAAGTGTCAGCATAGTGACAGATGGGACAGCCTGGCCCACATTAAGCAGCGTTGGCGGAATGAAAAAGGGACTCGCACAGCAACACATCATTTAACTCACCCTACACATACATTCATGCGTTTATCTTTCATTGCACCGCAGCTACGTAAACTCCTAGCAATCACCTTGTAAGGTAAATGAAAACAAATCTACCATAGTAATACAAACTTTCCTTCCTGCAATTCCTGTGACAAGGATCTAGATCCTACTAACAGATGCCCTGGTTACATGTGCAGGATGGCTCCCACCACACAAAAGGAAGACAGAAAGCGCAAGGCAGAAGAAGCCAGGAGGACAATGGAGCATGAAATGAATCGACTTACCAAATAGGCGATTAACACTAGGTATCCAATCGGACCATATATGGTCCTCGGACCATATATGGTCTAGCTAACCCCCATTTTTCAGCGCTGACCTCCAGGGTGCTACAGTTGACCAAAAGGTACAATCTATGGCTCAAACGAACTGTACAGACTTGAACCTTAGGCGAAAAAATGCAAAATGGTCTTCCGATCATTAACGACAAAGTTAGAGTCAAAAGAGTGAGGTTCAAAGTTAAGGTTCACAACGAAATTTCAAGTGAAAAGTCTGTCATACCCGAGGTCACTAAAAAGCTCTTAGAGCCATGGCTTCTTTTTCAAATGTGCCAAAAATTGTTGTGGGTGGTNCGCCAAAAATAGTTGTGGGTGGTAAATTACTCATCCCTGCCACCTTCTGGGGAGATGCATGGGCGAAAAAGACATTTGGACAGTATTACATAGAGTTTTTCTTAGTCGGAATTGTGAGAAAAAAGGTTGTGAGGACTAAAAAGGAGAACTCATGGCTCATAGAAGTGTTGTATGACAAAGAAAAGAAGCAATGGGAGGCATGGCAGGTCAGGCAGTACCTATCTACTGTGCCTGAAGAGTCCTGGTTTTATTCCGAGCCGCATGTAGTTCGTTTTGGCTCGGTTTCCTCAGGGGCCTCTTTACTTGCAAATTCTAGGGAGGCTGGCAGTCAAGGTCTGACTTCTTCCTCCCAAGACCCGAACGATGACTCCCAGCCAAGGTCTAATGATGCTGATGAGGAGGAGGAGGAGGAGGAGGAGGAGGAGGAGGACGAGGATACTATGAGGAAGAAGGGCAAGCCTGACACCGGAAAGGGTAACCAGGTGCTGTCAACTGTTCCTATAGATAGAAATGAGAAAAGGTAGAGGAGGAGGAAGGCCAAACTAAGTCAGAACAAGAGGAATAGCAACAGGTATTAGAAGGTTGCAGGTGTCAGTGATGAGGAGTTGCATTCCTCTGATGGTGAGCTGGAAGAAGAAGGAGATCCCCTGGAGGAGGAGCACCTTCGGGAAGGTACAGCTGAGGAGGAGTACAACTGGAGACCTCCAGTTCACGGTGAGAAGTATCCATGGAGGCAGCAGCCAGGTGGCTCTTCAACCTTTGGACTGAGAGGTGTCAATTCTAAGACATTTTTGAAGTACACTCCCTTTGCTGTGCTGTGCCTGTTCATAGGCATAGATTGGTTTGAACTGCTTGTCAATGAGGCAAATGCATATGCAAACTTGAACAAGGCCAAAGATTGGAAGCCGGTTATTCTCACTGAGATGGTTGTTTGGCATGGTCTTTACCTTGCCATGGCCCTGAACCCTCTGCCTAGAATACCTTATTATTGGAGGTCTGATACAAGTGGACCTATCAGGTCTCCGTCCTTTGGAACCTTCATGTCCAGGAACAGGTGGCAGGAGATAAAAAGATATTTTCACCTCAAGTCAAACTTGGGTAGGGAGTGCTTTCCTAAGACCTCTGGGACCTACAGGCTGTGGCAGTGTCTGCCTATCATAGATAGGTTGAGGCATAAGTTCAAAGCCCACTACAATCCTGGGCATGACATAACAATAGACGAGAGGTTGATCCCCTTTAGAAATAGAAGTTGCCCTGTGAGAGTGTACATGCCAAAGAAGCCACATAAGTTCGGTATAGAGTTGTTTGTGGCCTGTGATAGTACAAGTTACTACTGCTATGACTTCACGATGTTTGATAAAGAGCCTGGCAGGTCACAGGTTGTTACTATTTTAGATTTGATTGAGGGTCTGCCAAACAAACAGACTTACTCTTTTGTCCTGGATAGAGGCTTCACATCGCCGACACTCTTGAAAGTCCTAGCTGAGAGTGGTCATGTAGCAACTGGCACAGTTATGCCAAATAGAAAGGACATGCCTAAGACCCCAGATGGTAAAGGAAGTGCCTTGGTATTGCCCATCCCAAGAGGTCAGAAAAAACCAACTCAGGGAGACTATATGGCTCTTGTGTGTGATTACCCGGGGCAGATTGCTATGGTCTGGCAAGACAAGATGCTAGTGCACTTTCTGTCCACAGCTGCTGGTCTTGAGGTGAATGAAGTTGAGAGGAGGCAGAGTGATGGGAGTTTGAAGACCATAAGTGCTCCAGACATTGTGGTGCACTACAACAAACACAAAGATGCTGTTGATCAATTCGACAAACTCTGTCTGAGAGATAACTATTCTGTCGAGAGTGCTGCTGTCAGCTTCAAGTGGTGGCATAAACTATATTGGGGTCTGTTTGATGCTGCCCTGGCCAATGCCTACATCTTGTACAACCTGGCCCATCCTGAGAGTGATAGGTATCCCTTCATGTTAGATGTTGTCGCGGAGATGGCAGACTTTCATGATCCACATGAGGGGAGGCGCTTTCGCTGGAGTGCGGGGCGGGCTGGAATGGACAGGTTCCTAGGGAGATACTTCCTTGAGCACGTTCCAGGAGGCTCTAGACCAGGGTGTGTAGTGTGCAGGAGCAAGCTGTATGACCTAGGCCATGAGAAGAGTAAGGTGAGGCCTAGCTGTTCGTGCGCGACGTGTGGAGTAGCGCTTTGCCCCGCGCCTTGCTTTGAGGAGTACCATACCAACAGGCACATAGCACACATAGATAGTGGCCCCTACAGGCTGAGTAGCACTAACAAGTAGGATTGTAGAGCAGAGGACCTGCAACAAAAACATATATGAAAGACATTGTGCTCCATAAACAGTTCAGCTTCATGTGTGCAAAGTTGTCGATTCTGCAATATTTTGCGATTAATAATTCATTCTTAATCATTCTAATTCTTTATTTTGTATATGAATATTTTTTTGTGAGTAAAGTAAGACCTTACTTTCAAGCTCCACTTTACGGATTACTATTTGCATGTGTAAAGAATAAATTATGAATTATTAACTGTGATGCTTTGTTGCATGAGGCACTAAAAAGTACGAAAAATACCCGGACCCCATATGGTCCACTAAGTACAGAGTGTGCCTCCACAAAGCTACTGATTAGAATGAAGTGAAATCTGTTTCATATGATAGGTAAGACACATGCCTACCCCAGATTAAATCAACAACTACTGGTTCAAATCCAAACTCATAGTGTGTGAAGTCAAAGTTGGCCCTATTTGCTCGTTTCTTGTTATCGTACACACTTTGTACGGAAAGTACACCTTACCTTTCCGAAAATTGCGGGCCACATGGCCAGTGCAATACCTTGTGATGTAAGCTCACTAATGGTCTATCACACATAGTCATAACTTCAGTGGTTATTTCAATATAGTGTGACTTAGGGGGTGCATTATTGGACCATATATGGTCTTTTCCTTGGGAGACCTAGTGTTAACAATTAATAAAGATCTTTATATCAACAAGTAATCTTTATGGATTTTCCGTTAACTGATTAAACGGAAAAAGGACAACACACTAGCAGTGAACAACACTCGTAAATCAAATGCGAGTAAACTAGCATCAATAATGCACTCAGTAAACTCATACATAAGCAAGGTTAGAAGACAGTAATTATCAATGGCTTCTCGCCTTGGATTCAGATCTCTCTCAGTAAGCTGTACAAGAGAGTTGGCCTCGTTTCCGAATGCCGAACTTGAGAGCAATGCCTAGCATATGTACATGGAATGAGGTTACTGTTCAACGGCCAGTGCGATGGCACCGCCTACCCGAGAGTTAACCACGTTGGTAGGACCTCGGTTAACCAAATCCACCGCCATCTCCCATCATCCCAAATCGCCATCCATCATGGGATGTCATCTGGCCATTCATCTAGCATATCACACTTAGATGCATGTCTAGGCAGTTTGCCGCTACCGAGTACGGAAGTCAGCTGGCTGTCAAAGAATGTGTCAGCAAGCTGACTTAAGCTGACTTCAGCCTGCTGCTGCCGGCTGAGTCATTAAACTGATATTAGATATAAAGTCCAGCAGCTTGAATATTAACTAGAGTTCAGCAGGTTGAACTTATTTAACTGTTATATTTAAATGAATATTATATCAACCAATATACTGATTCATTACAATCCCTCCAACTTAACATGTTGTCGCCTCGACAACACTGACACAGGGGACATGGATTTCCCCAACTGAAATTACTGATCCCTCTCCCATACAGCGTGCTGTGCCCTTGGCCCTCTGCCCTTAAGAGGGAGATGCCCCTGGGGCCCTATGGTCAGGAGAGTTGGACCTCCTCCTGTCTTGGGGTCTTCTGAAGCCTGTCAAAGAGGGAGGCTCCGCACAGGGACCCTGCGGAGAATGCAGTAACTGTGCGATTTCCTCCTGCACGGTCTGAAACTGAATGGAGGCAGCCTTCTCTTAGGCAACCCTCAAACTGACTGATACATATACCGGCATCCCAGAAGGATGTTGCATGACATGAGCTAAGGGTACATGCCCTCTCTGCGAGGGAGATGTCGGCAGGCCTCTGGCTATTTCTCTAGCAGCCCTCCTGTCTGCCCTGACTGACTGGGTCTCCGTGCCTGGAGATGGGCTCTGTCCTATGGCAGTTCCTAGCCAAGTGATATCCTCCTCTTCAGCGAGCTGCTGCAGGGCCAACTCAGTCTTCTCCCTTACAGGGGATGTGCAGGTGTCAGGATCACGGCGGGGCTAGTGCCTCCTCCTCGCCTTCCTCCTCTTCTTCCTCTGACCCCTCCTCCTCTCCGTCCCCGATTTCCTCTGGGACTGGTGGGGTCTCTTCTGTCAGCTGCTCCAGCTCCTCCCGAGAAAAAGAATATCCCACTGATCTTCCCCTTTTGGGTGCTGGTGGGGGCTGCTGAGTCCGGACCGCATACAGGTCCTTTTCCCCCTGCTTGCTTGCCCATTTGGCATAAGCGTGCTTCCCTTTAGAGAATGACTCTCGGGCCCTGCTTCTGTCCCCCTGCATTTCTTGGCTCATGCAGTCTCTTACTCCATGCAATCTTGGGTCCCAAGCCGCAATGTGAGGGGGCAATACTATATTTCCCTTTAGGTCTGTTAGGAAATCCTCATCCATCGCCTTGTCGTTCTGCTGGTCCCTCATGTTGATGGTCATCCACCGCCAATCTGTGGGCTTCTGGAAGAAGGCAGGTTCTGTCCTTTTCAGAGTACAAGGGTACCAGTGCCCTGCAAAGTCCAGCTGACTGGTTTCCCTGGCCAAGAATTCCCAGCTCCTTCTCTCCACCTCATTATACATGGCCTTGAACCTGTTATGGGGTGTAGAGTCCTTAAAGCTGTCCGCGTCCATGGGGATCATCCGGATGACCCTATCTTTCCCCCAGATACCCGGAATCGATACAGCCCCTGCTTCGTTCACCTGGGCCATTGTATTGGCCTCTCTGACTGTATACTCTACCATCCTGGCATAATCATGGTAGAGGAGGAGCCCTGTGCTGACCTCTATATACTTGTCAAAGTTTTTGGATGTCTCCCCTTCCTTCTGTAGGATGTCCTTCTGTCACTCGCTGCGACTTCTCTGAGCATATTTGAAGGCCTCCTCCAATAGATCGAAGCCCTTGCCCAGTACTGTGTAGTGGTAGCTGCTGATTCTTCTCTGCTCTTCTTCAGCCTGCTGCTTCCGCTTCTCCTCAACTTGCCTCTCCTCCTCTGCTGTCTTGGCCTCCTCTGCATCTTTTCTANTATCCAGTTCTTCCTGCCTCAGTCTGGCCTGTTCCTCCTCCTCCTTCTTCTTCTGTGCCTCCCGCTGTTGTTGGAGTCGTTGTGATTCCCGAGCGGAGATGGAGGATGATTTGATGTCTCCATGGAATTGCAAGTCTTCTGCATGTGCCTCTTCCGCCCTTCGCTTCCTCTTGAGTTCCGACTTTTGAGTCATCCTGCTCAATCATAAACACAATGCAGTTAGTAAAGTCATGATATATTGCCGCTACTAAGTGCCCTTGATGAAGAGGAACGCAATCGGGAGAGTTCCTAGTGTGATACCTGGTGTGAGTGAATATAAGGAAAAATTGAGTTAGAGAGAAAGTGAGTGTGAGCGCAAGTTGAGTGTGAAATGTGGTTATCAGAGATTTTCCGGCTGATCTCGAAACAGAATACCACTTCCTCCAACTTAATTTTAAAGGTGGGCTGCCTGTCACAACTGTCACTAATTGTCACATCCCCCTCCAACTTATATGGAGACAGGACCTCCTGTCACCTTCCCATGTCTACTGAAGGGACAGTTAGGGCTGTGCCCCAGCCGCCCAAAGGTGGAACCGTTTCAACGCCCTTTTGGCATTGGTCAGCTGGTCTTTAAACTCCCAAGTGTCCCCAGAGGCATCGTAACCCTTCCATTGGATGAGGTACTTCATGACATATTTAGACGATCGACGGACCGAGCGAGCGTCTAAAATCTCATCGACCTCATATTCCTCAGGGTTGCCGTTCCGGACAGCAGGAACCGGTCCCGGTTGGACAGGTAACCGACCTGTGAACAATGTATCACCTTTGATGTATGGTTCTAGGAAGGAGACATTAAAGACCGGGTGACCCTTGTAGTCCGCTGACATGTTCAGTTTGTAAGCAATCTGACCGACACGACGCACTACCGAATATGGACCAACCCAGACAGGGCCAAGCTTTTTCTTGACCACACCAGGGAGGTACAGGTGCTGAGAATGCAATTTGACTAAATCGCCCTTAGAAAATGTCAGCTCCCTACGGTGTTGATTAGCGTATTTTTGTTGGTTTTCTTGGGCTTTGTGCAGGTTTTGTTGGATCTCAGGCAGGGTGTCAGCAAACTCCTGAGTTAACTGGAGGGAGGCCGGATTGTCAATCCCTTTAGGGTCAGTTAAAGACTCTCTCAGTACATCATAAGGAGACTTAGGGACTCTACCCAGGCTGAGTTCAAAAGGAGTCTTGCCCGTTGATGCGTGCACCGCACTATTGACCGCAAACTGAATTTGAGGCAACAGGTCATCCCAATTAGCTTGTTTTTGGTTAATATATGCTCTCAGCACCTTCTGCACAACTCGGTTAGTTCATTCAGTCTGCCCATCAGTCTGAGGGTGGTTTTCTGTGCTGAGCAGCTATTTGACTCCCATTAACCATATTAAAGCTCTCCATAACTTAGAGGTAAATTTTGAGTCTCGGTCTGAGATGATATTAGAGGGTAGCCCATGTTGGCATACTACATGGTTGTAGAACTGTCTCGCTGTTTCGAGTGCAGTTACTTTGACAAATGTGGGGATGAAAATGACCATTTTTGTCAGTTTATACAAGACTACCAGTATCGAATCATGCCCATTAGCAATTCGTGGCAGTGTGACCATCCAGTCCATGAATATAGTTTCCCAGCGTCCCGCTGGGATGGGCAGCGGTTGCAAGAGACCTCCCGGTGGTATGTGCCTAGACTTATTTCTTTGACACTGATCACAGGACTTCACCAATTTCAAGACCTCTCGGGGCAACCCATCCCAATGATAATGTTTTGCCAGTTTGCTAACAGTTTTGGCCTGCCCCAAATGCCCACCCAGTAAACTGTCATGTGCTTGACTCAATAAAAGGGACCTTATTTCCAAGTTATTAGGAATGACCAGCTTCAGCCTGCCTGAAGTGGTTTCAGTCACCCAGACCCCTCCCTTAAGTTTATACCCGAGTGCAGTAGCACGACACACACCAGTAGTGGGGCTGGGCTCAAATGTTGGGTTAGAAAGGTAGGCTTTCCTAAGTTGTTCAAGGAAGGACTTTTTCACCTGTAGTGAAGTGAGTGCACACAGGACCTTATCTACAGCATGCTGACTAAAGTTCCTTTCTTGCAAGTCAGGTCTTCTAAAGAGTGCATCAGCAGGATTCAACTTCCCTGGTTTGTAGTCGATCTGGACTTGGAACTGCTCCAGCATCTGGCTCCAGCGGTTCTCCCTCCTCGACAGCTTGGACTTCTTCTGAAAGTGGGTCAGAGCTAGATGATCTGTAATCACCTTAAAAGCTTTACCATGTAAGTATGCTCTCCACTGTTTGAGCACATGAATGATAGCTAGCAGCTCTTTATCATGCACTGAGTAATTAATCTCCGCTGGATTAAATTTCATAGACTTGTACAACACAGGGTGCCACTCTCGCCTTACCTTACCATCCTTTGTGGTTTTGTCAGCAGGCTGCAACAAAATAGCACCCATGGCAAAGTCAGAGGAATCAGTGACTACCTGCATCGGTTTGCTGGGGTCATACACGGCTAGCACTGGGGCAGAACAAAGGGCATCTTTAAGGGTCTGGAAGGCAGCCTGCTGCTCTTCCCCCCACACATACCCTATGTCTTTCTTAGTAAGGTCAGTCAGTTTACTGGCCTTTGTGGAATAATTCTCAATAAATCTCCTATAGTAGTTAGCCAACCCGAGGAAGGATCTAACTTCAGAGACAGACTGTGGTACTGGCCAGTCCCTTATGGTCTGGACTTTCTTAGGATCCACACTGATGCCCTCTTTACTGACAACGTGGCCTAAGAATTCAATACTTTCCTTAAAGAAATTACACTTGCTCATTTTAGGATATAACTGATTTCTTCTCAGAGTGTCCATGACTGTCTTTAAGTGTTCAGCGTGCTGAGTCTCATCTTTAGAGAAAATGAAAATATCATCCAGGAAAACTTGCACAAATGTATCCAAGTCAGGCTTGAAAATGTCATTCATAGTACCCATGAAGGTCGCAGGAGCATTTGTCCATCCAAATGGCATCACGTTGAACTCATAGTGTCTATAACGTGTGTGAAAGGCAGTCTTGTGTTCATCCCCCTCAGCAATTATGATTTGATGATAACCACTCTTGAGATCTATCTTACTGAACACCTTAGCACCAGACAGGGTATCAAGCAAGTCCTCGATTCTGGGTAAAGCATACTTGTTCTTTACCGTAATTCTGTTCAGGGCTCTGTAATCCACACACATCCGCATACTGCCATCCTTTTTCTTAACAAATAGGATGGGTGCACCGTAAGGTGATTTACTGAAGGAAATATAACCATTTTCCTCAAGCTCTGCAATCTGTGTTTTCAATTCTTCGCTCTCCACATAAGACAAGCCATAAGTGCGTTGCCAAGGTGGCTGACTACCTGGTAATAAATTAATCCGATGATCTACTTCCCTCTTAGGGGGTAGTCCTGGAGTGAAATGAATCGACTTACCAAATAGGCGATTAATAAAGATCTTTATATCAGCAAGTAATCTTTATGGTATTTCCGTTAACTAGTTAAACGGCAAAGGACAATACACCAGCAGGGAATAATACTCGTAAGTCAAATGCGAGTAAACTAGCATCAATGATGCAAATCAGTAAACTCATACATAAGCAAGGTTAGAAGACAGTGCGTATCAATGGCTTCTCGCCTTGGATTCAAAGTTCTCTCAGTAAGCTGTACAAGAGAGTTGGCCTCGTTTCCGAATGCCGAACTCGAGAGCAATGCCTAGCATATGTACATGGAATGAGTTTACTGTTCAACGGTCAGTGCGATGGCACCGCCTACCCGGGAGTTAACCACGTTGGTAGGACCTCGGTTAACCAAATCCACCGCCATCTCCCATCATCCCAAATAGCCATCCATCATAGGGATGTCATCTGGCTATTCATCTAGCAGATCGCACTTAGATGCATATCAAGGCAGTTCGCTGCTACCGAGTACGGAAGTCAGCTTGCTGTCAAAGAATGTGTCAGCAAGCTGACTTATATGGACTTTCAGCCTGCTGCTTTCGACTGAGTCAGCAAACTGATAATTATGTAAAGTCCAGCAGACTGACTATTAACTAAAGTTCAGCAGGCTGAACTTAATTAACTATTATATTTAAATGAATATTATATCCACTAATATACTGATTCATTACAATCCCTCCAACTTAACTTGTTGTCGCCTCGACAACATTAAACTGCAGAAATTTTAAATAAGGGAACTGAACCTGACCAGCCTCCCTTACTGACTGCCTCTTCAGCGTGTCACCTTAAGGGGTTGTTCCTGGGGCTTCAGGGTCAGGAGACGGAGATCTGGACCTAGATCTGGACAGCCCTCTAGGTCTGTCAGCTGGCCTTCTAAAGAACCCTGTTTGCTCTAAAGTTGGCCCTCGGGGAGAACGGAGGATGGTGGCCTGCTCTTCAACTATTTGGGTGTTGATTCCCACATAGACAGGCATTCCAGTAGGATGCTGAAATACATTGGCTAGAGGTACATGCCCCTGAGCGGATTGAAAGGCTGGC
>WELA01008820.1:0-38289 GCA_009602735.1 Mesotaenium endlicherianum | reverse complement strand
GCTCTCCAGAACTTAGAGGTGAATGTTGAGTCTCTGTCTGAGATGATATTAGAAGGGAGCCCATGTTGGCATACTACATGGTTGTAAAACTGTCGCGCTGTTTCGAGTGCAGTTACTTTGACAGCGGTGGGGATAAAAATGACCATTTTTGTCAGTTTATCCACGACTACCAGTATTGAATCATGCCCGTTGGCAGTTCTTGGTAGTGAGACCACCCAGTCCATGGATATAGTTTCCCAGCGTCCCGCTGGGATGGGTAGCGGTTGCAAGAGACCTCCGGGTGGTGTGTGCCGAGACTTATTTCTCTGACACTGGTCACAGGACTTGACATATTTCAAGACCTCCCGGGGTAACCCCTCCCAATGATAATGTTTTGCCAGTTTGCCAACAGTTTTGGCCTGCCCCAAATGTCCACCCAGGAGACTGTCATGCGCTTGACTCAGTAAGAGAGACCTTATTTCCAAGTTATTAGGAATGACCAACTTCAGCCGGCCTGAAGTGGTTTCAGACACCCAGACCCCCCCCTTGAGCCTATACCCGAGTGCAGTAGCACGACACACACCAGTGGTGGGGCTGGGCTCAAATGTTGGGTCAGAAAGGTAGGCTTTCCTAAGTTGTTCAAGGAAGGACTTTTTCACCTTTAGTGAAGTGAGTGCACACAGGACTTTATCTACAGTATGCTGACTAAAGTTCCTTTCTTGCAAGTCAGGTCTTCTAGAGAGTGCATCAGCAGGATTCAACTTCCCTGGTTTGTAGTCGATTTGGACTTGGAACTGCTCCAGCATCTGGCTCCAGCGGTTCTCCCACCTCGACAGCTTGGACTTCATCTGAAAGTGGGTCAGAGCTAGATGATGTGTAATCACCTTAAAAGCTATACCATGTAAGTATGCTCTCCACTGTTTGAGTACATGAAAAATAGCTAGCAGCTCTTTATCATGCACTGAGTAATTAATCTCCGCTGGATTAAATTTCATAGACTCATACAACACAGGATGCCACTCCTGCCGTACCTTACCATCCTTTGTGGTTTTTGTCAGCAGGCTGCAACAAAATAGCACCCATGGAAAAGTTAGAGGCATCAGTCACCACCTGCACCGGTTTGCTGGGGTCATACACGGCTAGCACTGGGGCAGAACAAAGGGCATCTTTAAGGGTCTGTAAGGCAGCCTGCTGCTCTTCCCCCCACACATACCCTATGTCTTTCTTAGTATGGTCAGTCAGTTTACTGGCCTTTGTGGAGTAATTCTCAATACATCTCCTATAGTAGTGAGCCAACCCGAGGAAGGATCTGACTTCAGAGACAGACTGTGGTACTGGCCAGTCCCTTATGGTCTGGACATTCTTAGGATCGACCCTGATGCCTTCTTCACTGACAACGTGGCCTAAGAATTCAATACTAACTCCCGGGTAGGCGGTGCCATCGCACTGACCGTTGAACAGTAAACTCATTCCATGTACATACGGTAGGCATTGCTCTCGAGTTCGGCATTCGGAAACGAGGCCAACTCTCTTGTACAGCTTACTGAGAGAACTCTGAATCCAAGGCGAGAAGCCATTGATACGCACTGTCTTCTAACCTTGCTTATGTATGAGTTTACTGATTTGCATCATTGATGCTAGTTTACTCGCATTTGACTTACGAGTATTATTCCCTGCTAGTGTATTGTCCTTTGCCGTTTAACTAGTTAACGGAAATACCATAAAGATTACTTGCTGATATAAAGATCTTTATTAATTGTTAATCGCCTATTTGGTAAGTCGATTCATTTCAGTGGTATCGGAGCAGTTATCACAGTCTTCTTTGTATGGTAAGGACAAGGTCTCAAACTAGCAACTCCCGAGACATGGAGAACCAGGATAACGAGAATGTCGAAAACCAGGCGGAAAGCCATGTAGCGGGAAACCGTACCTATTCGGAAGCAGTAGCGGATACTGCAGCTAGGGAGGCAGCAGATGAGGCAGCTGCTATTGCCTCAGTCGCAGCTCAGCAAGCTGAGGAGGAGATAGCCAGACTAGAAGCTGAACAAGTAGCAAAGGCCGCTGAAGATATACAAAGGAGGGAAGGACAGCCAGCTGACGAGCGCACTGTTGAAGAACTTATGGCATCAAGGGCCAATGTTCTGAACCCACCTCCTGCCGTACAACTCAATGTACCCCTAGGTCAAATACGTGACCGGCTGAATGCGGCAGGAATTGCTGCTGCAGGAGCAAGAGGGATTGTTGAGGACACTACTCAGCGAGTAGATGCCAATGCTGCTGCTGCATTTGCTAATCTACCACCCCAAAATGTAGACTTGGGAGCATTGTTCGTTCAGATGCAGTCGCAAATGGCGACCATGTATCAGTCCCAGCAGGAGGACAAAAGAATCATAATGTCCCTACTCCGGGACAGAGACCAACTGGGGTCTCACACCACTAGTGGTGGTGGCCGAGGGCCTAGTAAGCCCAAGCCGAAACCTCCCCAGGACTATGATCCTGAGGGAAACAGAAAATATTACCTGATCAAGTTTCTCGCGGATGTTGAGCAGTGGCTGGAGAACTACCCAGAACTGCAAGATTACGAGAAGGTCAGGCACACCGGTGCGCTACTGAAAGGCAGTGCCGCAGACTGGTGGCTTTACTGGAAGGAAGAGCGTAAGGCTCGGCAACTCGGTGACCCTACGTGGGTAGAGTTTGTCGAGAAGTTGCATGAGAAGTTTGATGTCATCAACCAGCAGGAGAAAGCTATCTATGCGATGATCTCCCTGACACTGAAGCAGACCACTTCAGTTGCTGAGTTTGCTCAAAAGTTCCAAGAGAACATGATGAAGCAGCCTGATTTGCCAGAACGGTATAGGATAGCATACTTCAGGTATGGCTTGAAATCCGAGGTCTCTGGTCATTTTGCTGAGAAAAAGTATGAGAAACTGGCTGACTTGATCCAGGATGCTGACGCCTGGGATCAGCAGCAGTTCAATCACAAGCGCCAGAGTAACGCTTTGGTGTCTAAGATTGTCAAAAAGCCCCACGGTTCCTACAATGCAGTTGAAGGAGACCAGGCTGAGGATAATCAGGGTGATGAATATGAGTATGAGTACAATGCTATTCAGTCTAGAGGTAGAGGTGGTCCCTCTCGAGGTGGCTATGGAAGGGGTGGTGGTAGGACTAAGCCGAGACCAGCCTCAGCAAAATCTACTTGCTACCATTGTCAGCAGAAAGGCCACTACAGAGAACAGTGTCCGGTCAAGCACCTGCCTAAGGTCGAGAGAAAAGACCAGCCTTTAAAAGACAGCAACAGTCAGTAATCCAGTCTACTGACTGTGAGGATGCTAGAGATAGTGAGTCGTCACTAGCTGCCCTCGTAGCAGGTATTATGGGTCCTGCTGAACTGGATTCACTATGCATGCCTGACAAACAGATAAAGGAGACCATCAGTAATATAGACGTCCAGAGAGTGCACACTCTGGATGCTCTTGTTCCACCTGATGTCCAACATTTCTTTGCTACGTCAGGAGAACAATGCGAAAGTCAGGAAAAGACAGTCCCCCCTATCCTACTGCATTGCATGATTGCAGGTAGGAAGGTGAGGGCATTTGTTGACGGAGGGGCGTCACATACTTTTATTCACAAGGACTTAGTTAAGCGGCTAAGGCTGCCTACTGTCACCCAAGGGAATAGAAAAATATTCCTTGGAGATGCCTCAAGTATCCCGGGAGGAGTTATAACCAAGCCTATTGAGGTCCAGTTAGGTTCTGGCATTGCAGTTCTAACTGAAACGCTTACATTTGAGGTACTCAACACTGGCTTTTATGATCTCGTGCTAGGCAGGTCCTGGCTTAATAGACATCAAGCTGAAGTGTGTTGGAGCAGAGGTACAGTTAAAGTGAGAGGAGCCAGTGATGGGCAGACTGACTTGGCACCCACCAGTGCTCTTCCTCTTGTCCTGTGTGGATGGCAAATGAAGGAAAAGAAGAGGCTTCCAGAAGGATGCAAGTTGCTGAATGCAATGGAGTTCGTCAAAAGCTGGAACCAGAAGGAAGACAGAATGTTCTGTCTGCTGCTAAGAGAGGTACCTCCTCAACCTGAAGAAGTGGTTGAGAAAAAGGTAAGCCCTCCGGAGCACCCTACTGCTGCAAAAATTGTTGCTCAGTACACTGATGTGTTTAACATGCCTCCAGGACTACCCCCTAAAAGGGAAGTAGATCATAGGATTGATCTATTACCTGGTAGCCAGCCACCCTGGCAACGCACTTATGGCTTGTCTTATTTGGAGAGCGAGGAGTTGAAAACACAGATTGCAGAGCTGGAGGAAAATGGTTACATTTCTCCCAGTAAATCACCGTACGGCGCACCTATCCTATTTGTTAAGAAAAAGGATGGCAGTATGCGGATGTGTGTGGATTACAGAGCCCTGAACAGAATTACAGTAAAGAACAAGTATGCTTTACCCAGAATCGAGGACTTGCTTGATACCCTGTCTGGCGCTAAGGTGTTCAGTAAGATAGATCTCAAGAGTGGTTATCATCAAATCAGAATTGCTGAGGGGGATGAACACAAGACTGCTTTCCGCACACGTTATGGACACTATGAGTTCAACGTGATGCCATTTGGACTGACTAATGCTCCTGCTACCTTTATGGGTGCTATGAATGACATTTTCAGACCTTATTTGGATAAGTTTGTGCAAGTTTTCCTGGATGATATTTTAATTTTCTCTAAAGATGAAGCTCAGCACACTGAACACTTAAAGAAAGTGCTGGACACTCTGCGGAAAAATCACTTGTATGCTAAAATGAGCAAGTGTGATTTCTTTAAGGAAAGTATTGAATTCTTAGGCCACGTTGTCAGTAAAGAGGGCATCAGTGTGGATCCTAAGAAAGTCCAGACCATAAGGGACTGGCCAGTACCACAGTCTGTCTCTGAAGTTAGATCCTTCCTCGGGTTGGCTAACTACTATAGGAGATTTATTGAGAATTATTCCACAAAGGCCAGTAAACTGACTGACCTTACTAAGAAAGACATCGGGTATGTGTGGGGGGAAGAGCAGCAGGCTGCCTTCCAGACCCTTAAAGATGCCCTTTGTTCTGCCCCAGTGCTAGCCGTGTATGACCCCAGCAAACCGGTGCAGGTGGTTACTGATGCCTCTGATTTTGCCATGGGTGCTATTTTGTTGCAGCCTGCTGACAAAACCACAAAGGATGGTAAGGTACGGCAGGAGTGGCATCCTGTGTTGTATGAGTCTATGAAATTTAATCCAGCGGAGATTAATTACTCAGTGCATGATAAAGAGCTGCTAGCTATCATTCATGTACTCAAACAGTGGAGAGCATACTTACATGGTAAAGCTTTTAAGGTGATTACAGATCATCTAGCTCTGACCCACTTTCAGAAGAAGTCCAAGCTGTCGAGGAGGGAGAACCGCTGGAGCCAGATGCTGGAGCAGTTCCAAGTCCAGATCGACTACAAACCAGGGAAGTTGAATCCTGCTGATGCACTCTCTAGAAGACCTGACTTGCAAGAAAGGAACTTTAGTCAGCATGCTGTAGATAAAGTCCTGTGTGCACTCACTTCACTAAAGGTGAAAAAGTCCTTCCTTGAACAACTTAGGAAAGCCTACCTTTCTGACCCAACATTTGAGCCCAGCCCCACTACTGGTGTGTGTCGTGCTACTGCACTCGGGTATAAGCTCAAGGGAGGGGTCTGGGTGACTGAAACCACTTCAGGCAGGCTGAAGCTGGTCATTCCTAATAACTTGGAAATAAGGTCTCTCTTACTGAGTCAAGCTCATGACAGTCTCCTGGGTGGACATTTGGGGCAGGCCAAAACTGTTGGCAAACTGGCAAAACATTATCATTGGGAGGGGTTACCCCGGGAGGTCTTGAAATATGTCAAGTCCTGTGACCAGTGTCAGAGAAATAAGTCTCGGCACACACCACCCGGAGGTCTCTTGCAACCGCTACCCATCCCAGCGGGACGCTGGGAAACTATATCCATGGACTGGGTGGTCTCACTACCAAGAACTGCCAACGGGCATGATTCAATACTGGTAGTCGTGGATAAACTGACAAAAATGGTCATTTTTATCCCCACAACTGTCAAAGTGACTGCACTCGAAACAGCGAGACAGTTTTACAACCATGTAGTATGCCAACATGGGCTCCCTTCTAATATCATCTCAGACAGAGACTCAAAATTCACCTCTAAGTTCTGGAGAGCTTTAATGGGGTTAATGGGAGTCAAACAGCTGCTCAGCACAGCAAACCACCCTCAGACTGATGGGCAGACTGAAAGAACTAACCGAGTTCTGCAGGAGGTGCTGAGAGCATATATTAACCAAAAACAAGATAATTGGGATGACCTGTTGCCTCAAATTCAGTTTGCGGTCAACAGTGCGGTGCACGCGTCAACGGGCAAAACTCCTTTTGAACTCAGCCTGGGTAGAGTCCCTAAGTCTCCTCTAGATGTGCTAGGGGAATCTTTAACTCACCCTGAAGGGATTGACAACCCGGTCTCCCTCCAGTTAACTCAGGAGTTTGCTGACACCCTGTCAGAAGTCCAACGAAACTTGCACACGGCCCAAGAAAACCAACAAAAATACGCTAATCAACACCGTCGGGAACTGACATTTTCCAAGGGGGATTTAGTCAAACTGCATTCTCAGCACCTGTACCTCCCTGGTGTGGTCAAGAAAAAGCTTGGCCCTGTCTGGGTCGGTCCATATTCGGTGGTCCGTCGTGTCGGTCAGAATGCTTACAAACTGAACATGTCAGCTGAATACAAGGGGCACCCGGTCTTTAATGTCTCCTTCCTGGAACCGTACATCAAAGGTGATACACTGTTCACAGGTCGGTTCCCTGTCCAACCGGGACCGGTCCCCGCTGTCCGGGACGGCGACCCTGAGGAATATGAGGTCGATGAGATTTTAGACGCTCGCTCGGTCCGTCGATCGTCTAAATATGTCATGAAATACCTCATTCGATGGAAGGGTTACGATGCCTCTGGGGACACTTGGGAGTTTAAGGACCACTTGACCAATGCCAAAGGGGCGTTGACACGGTTCCACCTTCGGGCCGCTGGAGTCCCTCCATAACTGTCATTTCAGTTGACACGGGAAGGTGACAGGCGGTCCTGTCTCCATTTAAGTTGGAGGGGAAAATATATGACAGTTAGTGAGCGAGAGCGATAAAAACACACTCATACGTTTATGTGTAGCGCATCGCAACTACGTCAACTTTTAGCAATCATCCTGTAAGGTAAACAGCAGCGAAGCCACTATACTAAATACTAACATACTTCCTGCAATCCCTATGACAAAGGTCCATATCCTACTAACTTGTGCCCTGGTTACATGTGCAGGATGGCGCCCACCACACAAAAGGAGGACAGAAAGCGCAAGGCAGAAGAAGCCAGGAGGACAATGGAGCAATACCAGAAGGAGCTGGCGGCGACGTCCCTCACCAGGAGAGAACAAGAAAGGGTCCGCAAACAACAAGAGGCGGCAGAAGAGGCACAGAGGAAGAAGGATCAGGAAGCGGAAAACCTCAGGAAGGCTGAGGAGGAGAGACAGAAGAAACAGCAAGAAGAAGCGGCAGCGGCAGAAGAGGAGAAAAGAAAAAAGATTGAAGCGGACAGACAGAAGAGCTTGGCCACTTACAGGTATACTGTGGTGGGTGGCCAAAACTTCGATAACCTGAAGGAAGCATTGCTGGCAGCCCAGGAGATCAACAGGCTGGAACAGACAACACTGCTACAGAAGGAAGGAGCTACAGCACTGGACAGGTACATCGAGACACACACCGGCGTGGTCCTTTACGAAGATTATGCTAAGATGGTGGGCTATACAGCAGAGCAGGCCCGGTATCTCGCAGATGATTCAGAGGACAAGCCGGTCCCCATACCGGGAATAGTGGGAGATCAGAGACTCATCCGGATGGTGAGCATGCGGCCCGATAGCTTTAAGGATACGGTATTCTACCTCACACTCCTGCCAGCTTACAATGAAGTTGAGAGAAGGAGCTGGGAGTACTTGGCCAGGGAAGCAGGACAGCAGATGTTCTCTCCCCACTGGTTCCCGTGTAAACTGAGGAAGGCTGAGCACGGACCCCAGTACTACCAGCAGCCAACAGACTGGAGGTGGATGACCGTCACAAATAAGAAGCAGGAGTGTGACCGAGCCCAACCGGATGACTTCCACTATGGCCTAGACGGCTATCTCATCCTACCACCTCACATTGCCCCTTGGGACCCCAGGCTGAATGGATGCCTGAGCAATATGAATGCAGAGACCAAGGAACATAGGAGGAGGGGAAGAGAGTACTTCTTTAAGGGAAAGCATGCCTTTGTCAAATGGGCAAAGAATGCAGGCCGGATAGAAAATCAGTAGGTTGAAGGCCAAGCAACCTCCAGCACGCCCTAAGAAAGGGAGGTCGGTAGACTACTCCATGTCTACTAGGGAGCAGGACGACTTAGTGGACGAGACCCCTACTCTCTCCGAGGAGGAGGATGAGGAGGACGAGGAAGAAGAACAAGGCAGAGGAGAAGCATCAGCAGCAGGTACTCAGGATACCCAGGGACAGGCACTGGCACTTCCTAAAGAACCACGATCAGGTGTGTGGAATGTAATCCCCGTTATGGCGACAACTGGACCCCGCGCTCGCTCCCCCAGCCCACCTTCCCAAGCAGGGGAAGAAGCTGATCTGACTGTACTGGGCAGCAGACACAGACAGAAATCCCCAGAGGACAGGGGTGCCAGAAGAGGGACACGCGGGTGGGCCAGAGGTATGCCAGCCTCCCCCTCCGCTCAGGGGCATGTACCTCTAGCCAATGTATTTCAGCATCCTACTGGAATGCCTGTCTATGTGGGAATCAACACCCAAGTGGTTGAAGAGCAGGCCACCATCCTCCGTTCTCCTCGAGGGCCAACTTTAGAGCAAACAGGGTTCTTTAGAAGGCCAGCTGACAGACCTAGAGGGCTGTCCAGATCTAGGTCCAGATCTCCGTCTCCTGACCCTGAAGCCCCAGGAACAACCCCTTAAGGTGACACGCTGAAGAGGCAGTCAGTAAGGGAGGCTGGTCAGGTTCAGTTCCCTTATTTAAAATTTCTGCAGTTTAATGTTGTCGAGGCGACAACAAGTTAAGTTGGAGGGATTGTAATGAATCAATATATTAGTCGATATAATATTCATTTACATATAATAGTTAATTAAGTTCAGCCTGCTGAACTTTAGTTAATAGTCAGTCTGCTGGACTTTACATAATTATCAGTTTAATGACTCGGCCGAAAGCAGCAGGCTGAAGTCAACTTAAGTCAGCTTGCTGACACATTCTTTGACAGCCAGCTGACTTCCGTACTCGGTAGCAGCGAACTGCCTTGATATGCATCTAAGTGCGATATGCTAGATGAATAGCCAGATGACATCCCTATGATGGATGGCTATTCGGGATGATGGGAGATGGCGGTGGATTTGGTTAACCGAGGTCCTACCAACGTGGTTAACTCCCGGGTAGGCGGTGCCATCGCACTGAGCGTTGAACAGTAAACTCATGCCATGTACATACGCTAGGCATTGCTCTCGAGTTCGGCATTTGGAAACAAGGCCAACTCTCTTGTACAGCTTACTGAGAGAACTCTGAATCCAAGGCGAGAAGCCATTGATACGCACTGTCTTCTAACCTTGCTTATGTATGAGTTTACTGATTTGCATCATTGATGCTAGTTCACTCGCATTTGACTTACGAGTATTATTCCCTGCTAGTGTATTGTCCTTTGCCGTTTAACTAGTTAACGGAAATACCATAAGATTACTTGCTGATATAAAGATCTTTATTAATTGTTAATCGCCTATTTGGTAAGTCGATTCATTTCACTACTAGAGAGTGCAGCGGCATATCACTAACAAAGCTTAAAAAAACTACTTGACATTTTGAATAGCAAGAAATTGCTCACTAATGATGTAGGATGGAAAGCCTTGTCATTGCAAACGCGTAGAAATTTACTGAAGTGAAAACTGATAAGAAACAAAGAAGTTATGCCTATTTATAATTTTCTGCCTAAGTGCTCCTCTTAGGAGGAACCTACGGATTTTCTTAACTGTTCGTCAAATCATCCCTTCCAGAATATTTGTGAGTAAGCCAGATCAGTCTAATCTGACGTGTCGGGCCGAATTGATGTCCACATACATGCATCGACATTACTAGAATATTCTATCTTAGACGCGCTAGGCTAAACCGAAACTTCTAGGTAATTCGACCTAGTCGGCACTCCGCGTCAGTCGAACTTACGTAAAGGTTCGACTTCACACTAACGGGCCAGATTGCTCGACGCTGTCGGCCAATCCGACGGTCGCGCTCACCGCAAATTAAGGACAGTCGTCAACCGACCTCAAAACTAATTAAACTTCAGAAATCCGTAACTCTCTCAATACTTGACCAAATTCGATGAACTTTATATCAAAATGACCACAAAAATGCACTCTACACTACTAAACAATCAAAACATACTTTTATGAAACTCAAGAATGCACTTTATAAATCTATGACCTTACGGGTAGGACCTCGGTTAACCAAATCCACCGCCATCTCGGATCATCCCGAATCGCCATCCATCATAGGGATGTCATCTGGCCATTCATCTAGCATACCACACTTAGATGCATATCGAGGCAGTTCGCTGCTACCGAGTACGGAAGTCAGCTGGCTGTCAAAGAATGTTTCAGCAAGCTGACTTAAGCTGACTTAAGCTGATTTCAGCCTGCTGCTGCCGGCTGAGTCATTAAACTGATATTAAATATAAAGTCCAGCGGACTGATTATTAACTAGAGTTCAGCAGGCTGAACTTATTTAATTGTTATATTTGAATGAAGATTATATCAACCAATAAACTGATTCATTACAGAGCAATACCAAAAAGAGCTGGCGGGAACGTTCCTCACCAGGAAAGAACAAGAAAGGGTCCGCAGACAGCAAGAGGCGGCAGAAGAAGCACAGAGGAAGAAGGAGCAAGAAGCGGAAAACCTTAGAAAAGTTAAGGAGGAGCGACAGAGGAAACAACAAGAAGAAGCGACGGCGGCAGAGGAGGCAAGAAGGAGAAAGGTTGAAGCGGACAGGCATAAGAGCTCGGCGACTTACAGATATACTGTGGTTGATAGCCAAACCTTTGATAACCTGAAGGAAGCAATACTGGCAGCCCAAGAGATCAACAAGTTGGAACAGACAACACTTCTACAGAGGGAAGGAGTTGAAGCACTGGATAGGTACATTGAGACACACACTGGTGTGGTCCTCCACAAAGATTATGCCAAGATGGTGGGCTATACAGCAGAGCAGGCCCGGTACCTTGCGGCTGATTTGGAGAACAAGCCCGTTCCAATACCGGGAATAGTGGGAGATCAGAGAGTCATCAGGATGGTGAGCATGCAGCCCGATAGCTTTAAGGATACAATACTCTACCTCACACTAATGCCAGCTTACAATGAAGTTGAGAGGAGGAGCTGGGAGTACTTGGCCAGGGAAGCAGGACAGTAGATGTTCGCTCCCCACTAATCCCCTTGTGAGCTGAAAAAGGCTAAACATGGACCACAGTACTACCAGCAGCCCACATACTGGAGGTGGATGACAGTCACCAACAAAAAGCAGGAGTGTGACCGAGCCAAACCAGACGACTTCCACTATGGACTAGACGGCTACCTCATCCTACCACCTCACATTGCCCCTTGGGACCCCGGGCTGAATGGCTCCCTGAGTAATATGAATGCGGAGACCAAAGAGCACAGGAGGAGGGGGAGGGACTACTTCTCTAAGGGGAAGCATGTCTTTGTCAAATGGGCGAAGAATGCAAGCCGGATAGATATCAGCAGGCTGAAGGCCAAGCAGCGTCCAGCTCGCCCTAAGAAAGGGAGGTCAGTAGATTTCTCCATGTCTACCAGGGAGGAGGACGACTTAGTGGACGAGACTCCTACCCTCTCAGAGGAGGAAGATGAGGAGGATGAGGAAGAAGAACAAGGCAGAGGAGAAGTGTCGTGCGTTAAGAGATCGAGTGCGCGTTGTCGGCATAAGCAACACACAATAGACAAGCAGGCTTTGCTGCAATTAAGTCTATAATACAAATGGCTTTATAGCCAAAAAGGGAGTCAAGTTTTATATGTTTTAATTAAGGAAAGTGTACTCTCCAGAGTAAGCACCTCAAGACTGTAATCTGGTAGGAAAACAACTAATGAAGTATGGCCCAAAAGATCACTAGAAGCACATCATGATCTTCGGGTAGTCCTATGGCAAGGGCTTAAGCTGTGACTTTGCTCACCACTTGTGAAGTTCTTCAAGTGACTGGAAGCCTGGAGGGCTTGCTCTTCACAAGAGAGTAACTCAGTGGTCCTGAAAACACAAGAGATAAAAGTGTAAACTTTACTGATAATCTCTGTTGCTTACACCTGGCATAATGGGACTTCTAAAAAGATGTCTCTTCTAGGGACATCTCTAGTACTTATGCTCCTGGAAATCCGGCGGGGTATGCGGCGGATCCAATGCATGTAGTCATTCTAAGAGGCTCTCTTGTGTCCACTAATGTGTACAAGGCATGTACTAGCACTCCTATAGGCTAAGCATAACTCAAACCAATCAAAGCAAGGTGCGTAGGATATGCTATGTGTCTCTCATTGGCCGAGGTTACCTTGGGTGATTCTACCTAGATAGCGCCTCAAAAGTGGATCTGGAAATTGAGGAAGCTTCCTCTAGGAGTAGGTGATGCAGTCACCAAGTTATAGCCTCAATGATGCACATATACTATGGAAATGCAAAGCTTATGTAGGCTAAAGGGCTCGCGGATTTGTGCGCACAAGCTAGGGTTTTTAGGGGGTCACGAATAGGCAAGAATGTGTCCCTTGTGCACATTGAAACACAAATTGCCCTTTGGTGAGGATCCGCTAGGGGCCGGTAGGTGACGCGGACTAGATCGCTCATATCTCGCTCGATACTTGACCAAATGACGCGAACCCGGTGCCATTCGGAAGGTGACTCGACGCGCTACACTTTGGTGACTTGGAAATTGAGAAAAGGTCAACGTATGGATGCGTAAAGTCTATGCAAAGTTGGCCTTCCTAGGTTGATGGTTCAAACATGTGGAGCTCGATTTTGTGCGGCAACCTCGACTCAGTAAATCATGACAGCTGTCGTGCGTTAAGAGATCGAGTGCGCATTGTTGGCATAAGCAACACACAATAGACAAGCAGGCTTTGCTGCAATGAAGTCTATAATACAAATGGCTTTATAGCCAAAAAGGGAGTCAAGTGTCAAATGTTTTATTTCCCCCCCCAGCTCTCAGCCTCTAGCTGATGAGCTGTGTACGCTGCCTAAGGCTAGCTCAGTGCAGTCTCTGCAGAACCAATCGTCAGCTGGCACGCGGGCCAGCGGCGGGTCGAGGCAGCCGATGTGGAAGCCGAGGTTGCAGCTGTCGCAGAGCAGCATCTTGGCCTCCTGGCCAGTGCTGTGACAAATCTGGCACGCCCAGTCCTTGGGCGGCCGCGCGTCGCGGGGACGGACCTGTAAGTCAAGGTTGGGAAGGTGGCACGGCCCACAGTTTTTTTGTGGTCCTTGTGAAGACGGCCATCTGCGCCTTCCAGCTCCAAGACTCCTGACGCCAAGGTACGCTTGACGCGCAGGATGACCGGCGAGCTGCTGGTGTCGAGGGTGTTTTTCGTCTGGCGTCGCAGGTACACGAAGTCACCTGCGGAAAATTGCAACATCCGCGGATGATAGGCTCCTCCACAAGTCATGGCGTACCTAGTGTGTCGCGATGCTGTGCGATGCTGAGGTTATCCATGGCCATGGGTGTAGTGAAACAGATAGATAAAGTACTTAGTAAAACAAAATACTTTATCTATTCAAGACAAGGATCTTTGAACACAAGTGGTAGCTTCTTGAAAGAGAGATGGCTTCTTGAAAGTTAATATATTTCTGGATTTTGGCAAGTACAAGAGTGATTCTGGAATGTCTTTCTATGTTCTAGCTCTTGTTTATATACTTGCTACATAAGTAATTTCTAGGAAGGTGTATGTTGATGTGTTGGCACCCAACACATCCCAAAACTTGCCACCTCTTTCTAGAATAATGTACACATGTCCTTTTGACCTAAAAATGGCACATCTGACTTTTGCCACATGGAGTTCTTCTAGGTCTTTCCTCTAACTTCGAAAATGCCTTGGAAGGTACAAAGGACATGAACCAAGTTACTAGAGTACCTATTCACACTTGACTCCACACAATACTACTCCAAATATATTTGAAAACATTAAAATATATGCAAACTAATGTATAATAACTCAAATCACTACATCACCCCCCCCATAGAAAGAGCGACGTCTCGGCGCGTCAAGTCAGGTCGTACACATGTGGAGCAAACTAGTCAACAGTTTCAAGTCAGATGCCACACATGTAAAGAGGACTAGTCAAAGGCGCCAAAAATTTGAGTGCCAGACGGACCGCGTCGGAGAACTCTACCGGGTCACCAAATTTGAGAGCATTATCATTTCTGGAGTGTCGTTGAGAGCTGAGAGAGTAGGCACTCCTCCAAATCTGTGCAGAAACTTCTGAAAATCATAAGTCCTTCTATACTTCTCTAAATTCTGCAAACTAATTCTCAAACTGGGCGCTGTAAGATGTTCTACCAGAGTCTTGAGTTTCAGAGCATTCCAAGTTCAGGGGAAGGCACAATGTCAGAAGGCATATTCTGCCCTAACAATACCAGCAGCCTGACCCCCTTCAACTTAGAGCATCATATCTCTCTCACCAGTGCTCCAAATTGAGCAAACTTGGACTCTAAATGACCGGCTACTCATGGACTACAGCCAGGTAAATTTTCAGAATTTATTATGCAGAGACCTATTACCAGTAGCAGTTTTAGTTTTCTGTCCAGAAACTGCAAGAAGAGAAGAGTGTCTAATGTCAATTTTTCCTCTTTCTTGTTCTTGCAGGCTGCCTCCAAGGGGTCTTCTGCTGCTTCTTGATGGTGGCAGGCTGCCTCCCTGAAGTCTTCGGGCTTCTAGTAGAGAGACTTGGGGCTGGTCCAAGATGGGGGTTGGCGGCATGGAAGCGCTTCAACTTTCTCTGAACTTTGTCAAGGTAGTGCGCCGCCACCCAACTATTCTCCGAATCTGGATATCCTTTCCACTTGATCAAGTATTGCTGCTGTCTCCTGAAATTTCTCATAGCCACTATGTCTTCCACTTCGTACTCCAAATGATCATCCACTATTGTTGGGGCTGGTGGGGTTGTCACACGTCCTGGGAACTTGTTGTCGGGTTGCACATATGGCTTGAAGAGGGAAGCGTGGAATACGGGGTCGATGTGCATAGTCTGGGGAAGTTCTAGCTTGAAAGCAACGGGGTTGACTTGCTGGATAATCTTGAAGGGTCCCAAATACTTGGGAGAGAACTTGCTGCCGGCAGGCCTGTTGTTCAGGGAAATGTTCTTGGATGATAGTAACACGTTGTCACCCACTCTGTACGTAATTTCTCTTCTGGATCTGTTCGCCACTCTTGCTTGAGCATCTTGCGCGTGTTGTAGAGCTTTCTTCGCTGCTGTAAGGGCTGCTTCTAATGTCTCCATAAAATCTGTGGCTGCAGGTACTTCATCATGGCCAGCCGTGAAGCTCAGTGGCGTGGTCGGATGGAAGCCATAGTTGAGGAAGAATGGGGACTCTTGGGTAGAGGCCTGCGTAGTGTTGTTGTAGGCAAACTCGAGGGGGGTCAAGTACATGTCCCAGTCTTGCTCGAGGGTAGACACGTAGGCCTTTAGAGAGGTCTTTAGGGTACGATTCATACGCTCGGTTTGCCCATCTGATTGTGGGTGGTAGGCAGTAGACATATCCAGCGATGTACCCAAGTTCTTGAAGAGATTTTTCCAGAAATGGCTTGTGAATCTTGGATCTCTATCTGACACAATTCTTGATGGTAGTCCATGGAGTCGGAAGATGTTGTCAAAGATGAGTCTTGCAAGTTGTGGTGCTGTAGCCTTAGTCGTCGTGGGAATAAAATGAGCCATCTTGGTAAGTCTGTCCACCACCGTGAGTATTGCATTATGGCCTCGAGGTGTCACGGGCAAGTCCACGATAAGGTCCATTGAGATGTCCGTCCATTGTCTTTCGGGGATTGGTAGTGGTTGGAGGAGTCCTCCCGCCTTTTGCGATGATGGCTTGATTCTTTGGCATGTGTCACAGCTCCTGCAGTACTCCTTGACTTGCTTAGACATGCCTGGCCAACAATAAGTCCTAGCTAGAACGCCCGTGGTCCTTAGGATTCCAAAGTGTCCTCCAAGAGGGTTGTCGTGTGCTTCTCGTAGAAGCAAGAGCCGGAGGTCTAAGTCATTAGGAACACATCTCTGGCCCGTATCTTGCCTCACCCAATAATTGCCTTCTTGCTTCTTGCATGGGTCCAAGGCTGCTTCTCCGTTCTTGTAGTAAGGGTCTCTTTCATAGGCGGCTGAAAATCGAGCTTCCAGATCTGTCTTCAGGGATACCATCACTGCATTTAATTGCAGTCTTGAGAGGGGGTCAGCCGGGTTTGTCTTGCCGGGCTGGTACTGAATCGTGATGTTGTATTGTTGCAAGTATCCGCTCCATCTTGCTTGTCTCCTTGAGAGATACGGCTGCGTCTGGAGGTGCTTTAACGCCTCGTGGTCCGTGGTGACCAGTACTTTGCGTCCTTCAACGTAGCAGCGCCAAACCTTCAAGGCATGTACAATCGCCAATGCCTCTCGCTCCGTGGTTGTATAATTTTGCTCGGCTGGATTTAGCTTCCTTGACTCGTAGGCGATGGGCTGCAGTCCCTTGCCTTGGTCTTGAAGCAGGATTGCTCCTATTGCATAGGAAGATGCATCGGTGATGACGTGGAAGGGCCAATCTGGGTTTGGACTTGGGAGTGTGAGCACCGGGGATGTGGTCAATCTTCGCTTTAACTCTTGAAATGCCTCTTCCTCTTTCTCGGTCCATGTATATAGCCTGTCCTTCTTGAGTAGATCTGTCAGGGGGGCTGCTATGTGCGAGAAGCCTTGGATGAATTTTCTGTACCAATTGGCAAATCCCAAGAATGACTGGAGTTCTTTCTTGGTCGTGGGGGTTGGCCATTCCTCCACCACCGTGGTCTTCTTGGGGTCTATCTTGATGCCATCAGCAGTCACGTGGAGACCTAGGAACTCCACTTCTTGTTTGGCAAACTCGCATTTTGACTCCTTCGCAAACAGCTTGTTTTGCTTCAATACTTCAAGGACTTCTTTCAAGTGTCTCGCATGCTCTTCAAGGGTCTTGCTGTAGATAAGGATGTCATCGATGAATACCACCACAAATCTGTCCAACATGGGCTGAAATATGGTGTTCATCATAGTCATGAAAGTTGCTGGCGCGTTGGTGAGTCCAAATGGCAGGACCATGAACTCAAAATGTCCATATCTTGTCCTGAATGCCGTCTTCTCTATGTCCGGTTCTGCGATGCGAATCTGGTGGTAGCCGCTCCGTAAGTCAATCTTCGTGAAGTACTTGGCTCCAACCAGCCGGTCCATGAGCTCATCCATGCGCGGCAGCGGGTATCGATTCTTGATGGTGATCTTGTTGAGGGCGCGATAGTCCACACACATCCTCAAGGTACCATCTTTCTTCTTGACAAATAGCACCGGGGCTCCAAATGGCGACTTGCTAGGTCGAATGAAGCCATGCTCCAGTAGCTCCTTGATTTGCTTCTTGACTTCGTCTAGCTCCGTGTATGACATTTTGAACGTAGGCCGAGAGATGGGCTTGCTTCCGGGCTCCAACTCTATCTTGTGGTCTACGAATCTTTTGGGGGGTAGGCCCTTGGGCAATTCCGGGGAGAACACTTCTTTGTAGTCCTCAAAGACTTCTTGTATCTCCTTGGGAACGGGGCTGCCTTCTTGACTCTCGATGTCTTTCTTGATGTCTTTTGGCGTGATCAAGGCCAAAAGAAGCTCGTGTCCCTTCCTCACAAGTCTCTTGAGTTGGAGGGCGGACAATAGTATCTCGTGTGCCGGCTTCTGGATGTCTTGGGTCTGGATATTCTGGATTGCGCGCAAAATACAGATTCTTGAAGTGATGTCATTCTTGATCTTGATAGTACCGGTCCTCCAATCAACTTGGGGGTTGTGCTTGGTCAACCAAGGCGTCCCTAGGATGACGTCGTACTTGCCCAATTGCATGGGGGAGAACACTACTCTATCCTTGAAGGACTTGATAGAGAGTGCCAAGGGGTACGTCTTCTTGGAAGGGGTAGTATAGGAGAATCCATCGGGCATCATAATCTCCTCGTCGTGGTCAAGAGTTCGCATAGTAATACCGTGCTTGGTGGCAAAATCTGCAGCAATGAAGTTGCCTTGAGCTCCGCTATCCACCAAGATGTGGACCTTCTCTCCTCCAAGGTAACCTCTCAAACTCATTGGGGCTGGAACGTCGTCTTCAACGGGGGTCTCCACCTCACTTGGCGTGTTGCCTTCTCGTGAAGTGGGTCTTGGGGTGGTAGGCTCCTGGCCTACCGGCGCTGTCCGTTTTTTGACAACTTTTTGGGGCATGAAAGTGCACGATGGCCCTTTTCCTTGCAATAGAAGCATAGTCCAGCCGTCATGAGAGCTTCTTTTTCAGCCGGGGAGAGTCTTGCTTTCACTCCTTGCTGGTTTCTTGCATCATAAGTGTCATTGGAGGGTCTTCCACTCTTCCGGGCAGCCGCGGGGTCCCTTTTAATAACTCCGATTTCCATGGGTGTGGGTCCAGATTCGGATGTGGAAGGGGCTGCGTACACCCGCGTCGTCGGTACCCGTGAAGATGAAGGCACGGAGTGCTTGAAATCCAAGGTATCCACCTTTTGGGCCACTTCAATGATCTTTGAGAAGTCCGTCAAGTCGCGTAACTCCACTTCCTTTGCCACCTTGGGTTTGAGGCCAAAGATGTAACGGTCAATCTTCTCCTCGAGAGACATGTTGGGGATCTCAAGAGTGAGGGCGTGAAATCTGGATGTATACTCTTGAACGGACGTCGTTTGCTTGAGATGGTGGAGCTTTCCTCGGGCAATCTTCTCCGCATTGATGGGCATGAATTGCTTCTTGAGGGCCTCACGAAAATCTGCCCATCTTGCATATGATGGTGGGGGCTCTTGGCCGAGCATGGGGTGCGCCATAGCTTGATATATAGCCGCTTGATAGTTACGCCACCATGATGTTGCTGCTCCTCTAAGTAAGGTAACGGCAAAGGGAACGTAGTCCTCCTCGGGTACTTCAAGGAACGCGAGGTACGTCTCCACTTGGTAGAGCCATAAATTCAGGTTGGCACCTTTCCCGGGGTTGAAAGTGTCGGGTTTGCCGGGCTTGATGAGTTTCCTTGCTCTCGTTGGCTCTTGTGGAGGCGCTTGAGCCGGGGCTGGATTTTGAGCATTGCTCGCAATAGGGGCAACCATGGCAGCCATAGCTTCTCTTGACGCTTGCACGGTTGCTTCATAGGTGGCCAAGCCCACTTGGTTGTGGACGGTCATTAGGAAGGCTGCCCACTCATTTGCGGGAACTCCTTGTGGTGGGGTCAACTTTGCTATAGCGGCTGCCACGGGATTTGACGGTGCTCCTCCTTGTGGTGCTTCTTGTTGTTGCAGATTTCCTTGAGTAGGCTCTCCCATCGACGCTGGAGGAGGGTGTGCTCCTCCTTGTGGTGCTTCTTGTTGTTGCAGATTTTCTTGAGTGGGCTCTCCCATCGGCGCTGGAGGAGGGTGTCTTGGAGAGGAAGGGCTTCCTTCGAAAGCTTGCTGTTGGTCTTGAGGATCGGCCATCTTCTTGTGCTACCAAAGTGCCTAGCTCCGATACCACTGTAGTGAAACAGATAGATAAAGTACTTAGTAAAACAGAATACTTTATCTATTCAAGACAAGGATCTTTGAACACAAGTGGTAGCTTCTTGAAAGAGAGATGGCTTCTTGAAAGTTAATATATTTCTGGATTTTGGCAAGTACAAGAGTGATTCTGGAATGTCTTTCTATGTTCTAGCTCTTGTTTATATACTTGCTACATAAGTAATTTCTAGGAAGGTGTATGTTGATGTGTTGGCACCCAACACATCCCAAAACTTGCCACCTCTTTCTAGAATAATGTACACATGTCCTTTTGACCTAAAAATGGCACATCTGACTTTTGCCACATGGAGTTCTTCTAGGTCTTTCCTCTAACTTCGAAAATGCCTTGGAAGGTACAAAGGACATGAACCAAGTTACTAGAGTACCTATTCACACTTGACTCCACACAATACTACTCCAAATATATTTGAAAACATTAAAATATATGCGAACTAATATATAATAACTCGAATCACTACATCAGCTCTCGACGGTGTATTTTAGTTGATTTCTTAGGCTTTGTGCAGGTTTGACTGGATTCTGACAAGCTGTTGGCAAAGTCCTGAGTTAACTGGAGAGACACGAGATTGTCAATCCCCTCAGGGTGAGTTGAAGTTTCCCCTAGCACATATAAAGGAGACTTAGGAACTCTACCCAGACTGAGTTCAAAAGGGGTCTTTCCCGTTGACGCGAGCAGCGCACTATTGATCGCAAACTGAATTTGAGGCAACAAGTCATCCCAATTATCTTGTTTTTAATATATGCTCTCAGCTCCTCTTGCAAAACTCGGTTAGTTCTTTCAGTTTGCCCATCAGTCTGAGGGTGGTTTGCTGTGCTGACCAGCTGATTGACTCCCATTAACCCCATTAAAGCTTTCTAGAATTTAGAGGTAAATTTCGAGTCTCTGTTTGAGATGATATTAGAGGGTAGCCCATATTGATATACTACATGGTTGTAGAACTGTCTCGCAAGTTCGAGTGCAATTACTTTGACAGTTGTGGGGATGAAAATGACCATTTTTGTCAGTTTATCCACGACTACCAGTATCGAATCATGCCCATTGGCAGTTCGTGGCAGTGTGACCACCCAGTCCATGGATATTGTTTCCCAGCGGCCAGCTGGGATGGGCAGCGGTTGTAAGAGGCCCCCCGATGGTGTGTGCCTAGACTTATTCTTTTGACACTGGTCACAGGACTTCACATATTTCAAGACCTCCCGAGGTAGTCCCTTCCAATGATAATGTTTTGCCAATTTGCCAACAGTTTTGGCCTGCCTTAAATGCGCACCCAGTAAACTGTCATGTGCTTGACTCAATAAAAGGGACCTTAGTTCCAAGTTATTAAGAACAACCAACTTTAGCCTGCCTGAAGTGTTTTTTGTCACCCAGACCCCTCCCTTAAGCCGATACCCGAGTGCAGTAGCAGGACACATACCATCAGTAGGGGCTGGGCTCAAATGTTGGGTCAGAAAGGTAGGCTTTCCTAAGTTGTTCAAGGAAGGACTTTTTCACCTTTAGTGAAGTGAGTGCGCAAATAACTTTATCTACAGCATGCTGACTAAAGTTCCTTTCTTGCAAGTCAGGTCTTCTAGAGAGTGTGCATCAGCAGGAATCAACTTCCCTAGTTTGTAGTCAATCTGGACTTGGAACTGCTCCAGCATCTGGCTCCAGCGGTTCTCCCTCCTTGACGGCTTGGACTTCTTCTGAAAGTGAGTCAGAGCTAGATGATCTGTAATCACCTTAAAAGCTTTACCATGTAAGTATGCTCTCGACTATTTGAGCACATGGATGATAGCAAGCAACTCTTCATCATGCACAGAATAGTTAATCTCGGCTGGGTCAAATTTTATACTCATACAGCACAGGATGCCAATCCTGCCATACCTTACCATCCTTTGTGGTTTGTCAGCAGGCTGCAACAAAATAGCACCCATGGCAAAGTCAGAAGCATCAGTAACTACCTGCACAGGTTTGCTGGAGTCATACACGGCTAGGATTGGGGCAAAACAAAGAGCATTCTTAAGGGTCTGGAAGGCAGCTTGCTGCTCTTCCCCTCATACATACCCTATGTTTGTCTTAGTAAGGTCAGTCAGTTTACTGGCCTTCGTGAAATTATTTTCAATAAATATCCTGTAATAGTTAGCCAACCCAAGGAAGGATCTAACTTCAAAAACAGACTGTGGTACTGGCCAGTCCCTTATGGTCTGGACTTTCTTGAGACCCACACTGATGCCTTCTTTACTGACAACGTGGCCTAAGAATTCAATACTTTCTTTAAAGAAATCACACTTGCTCATCTTAGCACAAAAATGATTTTTTCTCAGAGTGTCCAGGACTGTGTTTAAGTGTTTAGTGTGCTGAGTTTCATCTTTAGAGAAAATGAAAATATCATCCAGGAAAACTTGCACAAACTTATCCAAATAAGGCCTGAAAATGTCATTCATAGCACCCATGAAGGTCGCAGGAGCATTAGTCAGTCCAAATGGCATCACGTTGAACTCATAGTGTCCATAACGTGTGCGGAAGGCAGTCTTGTGTTCATCCCCCTCAGCAATTCTGATTTGATGATAACCACTCTTGAGATCTATCTTACTGAATACTTTAGCACCAGACAGGGTCATCAAGCAAGTCCTCGATTCTGGGTAAAGGATACTTGTTCTTTACTGTAATTTTGTTGAGAGCTCTGTAATCAACGCACATCCGCATCCTTCTATGCTTTTTCTTAACAGTGAGGATGGGTGCGCCATAAGGTGATTTATTAGGGAAAATATAACCATTTTCCTCAAGCTCTGCAAGCTGTGTTTTCAACTCTTTGCTCTCCACATAAGACAAGCCATAAGTGCGTTGCCAGGGTGGTTGACTCCTTGGTAATAAATCAATCCTATGATCTAGTTCGCTCTTAGGGGTTAGTCCTGGGACATATTAAAAACACCAGCATACTGAGCAACAATTTTTGCAGCAGTAGGGTGCTTGGGAAGGCTCACCTTTTTCTCAACCACTTCTTTAGGTTGAGGAGGTACCTCTCTTAGCAGCAGATAGAATATTCTGTCGTTCTTCTCGTTCCAGCTTTTGATGAATTCCATTGCATTCAGCAATTTGCATCCTTCAAGAAGCCTCTTCTTTTCCTTCATTTGCCATCCATACAGGACAAGAGGAAGAGCACTGGTGGGTGCCAAGTAAGTCTGCCCATCATTGGCTCCTCTCACTTTATCAACTGTACCTCTGCTCCAACACACTTCAGCTTGATGTCTATTAAGCCAGGACCTGTCTAGCACGAGATCATAAAAGCCAGTGTTGTGTACCTCAAATGTAAGCGTTTCAATTAGAATTGCAATGCCAGAACCTAACTGGACCTTAATAGGCTTGGTTATAATTCCTCCCGAGATACTTGGGGCATCTCCAGAGAATATTTTTCTATTCCCTTGGATGACAATAGGCAGCCTTAGTCGCTTAACTAAGTCCTTATGGATAAAAGTTTGTGACGACCCTCCGTCAACAAATGCCCTCACCTTCCTACCTGCATTCGTGCACTGCAGTAGGATAGGGGGGACTGTCTTTTTCTGGCTTTCGCATTGTTCTCCTGACTTAGCAAAGAAATGTTGGACATCAGGTGGAACAAGATCATCCAGAATGTGCACTCTCTGGAAGTTTTTATTGCTGATGGACTCCTTTATCTGGTTGTCAGGCATGCATAGTGAATCCAGTTCAGCAGGGCCCATAATACCTGCTACGAGGGCAGCTAGTGATGACTCACTATCTCCAGCGTCCTCACAGTCAGTGGACTGGATTACTGACTGTTGCTGCCTTTTAAAGGATGGTCCTTTCTCTCGACCTTTGGAAGGTGCTTGACTAGACATTGCTCTCTGAAGTGGCCCATTTGCTGGCAATGGAAGCAAACAGACTTTTTTGAGGCTAGTCTCGGCTTAGTCCTACCACCACCTCTTCCATAGCCACCTCGAGAGTAACCAACTCTACCTCTAGACTGTATAGCATTATACTCATACTCGTATTCATCACCCTATTCATCCTTGGCATGGTCTCCTTCAATTGCATTATAGGAACCGTGGGGATTTTGACAATCTTAGACACCAAAGCATTACTCTGGCGCTTGTGATTGAACTGCTGCTGATCAGGCATCAACGTCCTGAATCAAGTCAACCAATTTCTCATATTTCTTTTCAGCAAAATGACCAGAGACCTCGGATTTCAAGCCATACCTGAAGTATGCTATCCTATACCGCTCTGGCAAGTCTGGCTGATTCATCATGTGCTCCTGGAACTACTGAGCAAACTCAGCAACTGAAGTGGTCTGCTTTAGTGTCAACAAGATCATTGCATAGATAGCTTTCTCCTGCTGATTGATAACATCAAACTTCTCATACAATTTCTCCACGAACTCTACCCAAGTAGGCTCACCGAGTTGCTGAGCCTTACGCTCTCCTTTCCAATAAAGCCACCAGTCTGTTGCACTGCCTTTCAGTAGAGCACCAGTGTGCCTCACCTCGTAATCTTGCAGCTCTGGGTAGTTCTCCAGCCACTACTCAACATCAGCGAGGAACTTGATCAGGTAATACTTTTTGTTTCCCTCAGGATCATAGTCCTGGGGAGGTTTCGGCTTAGGCTTACTAGGCCCTCTGCCACCACCACCAGTGCTTTGAGAACCCAATTGGTCTCTGTCCCGCAGCAGGGACATTATGATTCTTTTGTCCTCCTGTTGGGACTGATACATGCTCGCCATTTGCGATTGTATTTGCACAAACTGTAGTGATTTGAGTTATAATATATTAGTTTGCATATATTTTAATGTTTTCAAATATATTTGGAGTAGTATTGTGTGGATTCAAGTGTGAATAGGTACTCTAGTGACTTGGTTCATGTCCTTTGAACCTTCTAAGGCATTTTCGAAGTTAGAGGAAGGACCTAGAAAAACTCCATGTGGCAAAAATCAAATGTGCCATTTTTAGGTCAGAAGGACATGTGTACATTATTCTAGAAAGAGGTGGCAAGTTTTGGGATGTGTTGGGTGCCAACACATCAACATACACCTTCCTAGAAATTACTTATGTAGCAAGTATATAAACAAGAGCTAGAACATAGAAAGACATTCCAAATCACTCTTGTACTTGCCAAAATCCAGATATACATTAACTTTCGAGAAGCCATCTCTCTTTCAAGAAGCTACCACTTGTGTTCAAAGATCCTTGTCTTGAATAGATAAAGTATTATATTTCACTAAGTACGTTATCTATTTGTTTCACTACACAAACAGTGCTCCCAAATCGACACTCTGAGGTGGGAGTCTAGCAAATGCAGCAGCAGCAGTGGCATCCACTCGCTGCGTAGTATCCTCAACAGTCCCTCTTGCTCCTGCAGCGGCAATTCCTGCCACATTTAGCCGGTCACAAATTTGACCTAGAGGCACATTGAGCTGTACAGCAAGGGGTGGGTTCAGAACATTGGCTCTTCCTGCCACGAGTTCTTCGACAGTGCGCTCTTCCGCTGACTGTCTTTTCCCTTTTTTATGTATCCTCAGCAGTCTTTGCTAATCGTTCAGCTTCTATTCTGACTCTCTCCTCCTCAGCCTATTGTGCTGCAACCGCACCAATAACAGTTGCCTGCCTCTTCTGCAGCTTCTCTAACTGCAGTATCCGCCACTGCTTCAGAGTAGGTACGGGTTCCCGCTACATGGCTTTTAGCCTGCTTTTCGACATTCTCGTTATCCTGGTTCTCCATGTCTCGGGAGTTGCTAGTTTGAGACCTTGTCCTTACCATACAAAGAAGGTTATGATAACTGCTCCGATACCACTGAAATGAATTGACTTACCAAAAAGGCGATTAATCATTCAAGGAGATCTTTATATCAGCAAGTAATCTTTAAGGTATTTTCTGCTAACTGATTAAACAGCAAAAGACAACACACTAGCAGTGAACAAAACTCATAAATCAGATGCAAGTAAACTAGCATCAATAATGCAATCAGTAAACTCATACATAAGCAAGGCTAGAAGACAGTGTATATCAAGGGCTTCTCGCCTTGGATTCAGATCTCTCTCAGTAAACTGTACAAGAGAGTTGGCCTCGTTTCCAAATGCCGAACTCCAGAGCAATGTCTAGCCTATGTACATGGAATGAGTAAACTGTTCAACGGCAAGTGCGATGGCACCGCCTACCCGGGACTTAACCACGTTGGTAGGACCCCGGTTAACCAAGTCCACCGCCATCTCCCCTCATCCCGAATCGCCATCCGTCCTAAGGATGTCATCTGGCCATTCATCTAGCATATCACACTTAGATGCATGTCTAGGCAGTTTGCCGCTACCGAGTACGGAAGTCAGCTGGCTGTCAAAGAATGTGTCAGCAAGCTTACTTCAGTTGACTTCAGCCTGCTGCTTTTGGCTGAGTTATTAAAACTGATAATTATATATAGTTTAACAGACTGAATGTTGACTAAAGTTCAACAAGCTGAACTTAATTAACTATTATATTTGAATGTATTATATCTACCAATATACTGATTCATTACAATAGCACCCATGGCAAAGTCATAAGCGTCAGTAATCACCTGCACATATTTGCTGGGGTCATACACAGCGGGAACTGGGGCAGAGCACAGAGCATCTTTAAGGGTCTGGAAGGCAGCTTGCTGCTCCTTCCCCCACATATACCCTATGTCCTCTTTAGGAAGGTCAGTCAATTCACTGGCCTTTTGTGGAGTAATTCTCAATAAATCTCCTGTAGTAGTTAGCCAGCCCGAGGAAGGATCTAACTTTTGAGGCAAACAGAGGTACTGGCCAGTCCCTTATGGTCTGGACTTTCTTAGGATCCACACCTATGCCTTCCAAACTGACAACGTGTTTTAAAAATTCAGTAATCTCCTTAGAGAAATCACACTTGGGAAGGCTCACCTATGTGTCATCGCTTTGCAGCGCCATGTGCGTGCATAAATTGACCATTAGTGCGCCAACAAAACAAATCATTTAGAACAATAAAAATTATTTGTTTTGTATATTAATTTTTTTAGGTCCATATGATTTTATAAAAGCGGTCTGTATGACTACACAGATAGACATGGACGCTAAAATTGTTGTCAAAAAGCGTACAATTTATTTGAGCATTTGCAAGGTTCGTTATTAATTATTTTCAAGTTGAATTTTCATAATTGGACGTTCCGCTAACGACATGTTTAATCAACAGGTACCCTAAGCACTATGCCCTTTCAATAGGAGATTAATGTCTAAACATATAGATTATAACAGGAAATTCATATATAGATTTACAATTGTTTTTTAAAATGGCTTTAATTGCTCTTGTACCGTTACGATCCAGAAATAAACTATTTTTCAATAAAACATGTCTCTCTCTCTAGATGTTACCGCTAGTTTTATATGATCCTTGTCTTGAACGATTAAAGTTTTCCATTATCTACCTAATTCACCACAACATGGTTGCTGTCCAAGAATAGAAGTCTTATCCATCGATCACAATGTCACAGGTGTTTCAGGCACAAAAACTTAACCGATAGGATGTAGACTTATCAAGGAGCATGCATTCAAAGCTTGAGGCTTGTTTTTTGTACCCTTATTAATAGGCATTTATTCATCTTGCAATCTTTCACACTGTACAAGATGTACAAAAGTGCTACAAATAGTGTTGCAAATAATGAGATATCTAGCTTAATTATGGACTTATAAGGAGTTGGCTATAAGTGGATGTACACTACCTGTGTGCACCTATCATGCTAAGTTTAGGAACATGCATCTTGGAACCATACATGGTTCTTTTGCTAGTACACAGAGTCCCCTCCAGGTGCAAGCACTCCTTACTACTTCGGGAGTGCATAGGGTGGCCATTTCTTCCGCACTAAGTCATGTGGGTTGAAGTGACACGATAAATTCGGACACTATCTCAAAAGATCCTTGTAGAGGCTATCGGATGAACCTACAGCAAGTCCGTGTGTGCTGAATTACCTCTATTTCTGAAGAGTCCATCACGATGTTACCCATGTTTGCAACTCGCTGTCATATTCGGCATTGTGGAATCTATAGCCACTCTGAATCAAGTAACTAACATCTGATGGCCACGGCTCCTCCTGAGTGCACCACAGGGCCGCCCGCTCACGTCCCCTACGTGACCGCATTCGGACATGCTCCTTTAGTTTCCAACATTTTTCGTCTAACTCCTGCCTATTATCAGCTACCACTAGAGGTACCCAACACAGGGCCACTGACAAAAATAGAAAGCCCAAGCCTCCCCTCCCTATTTGCACTTTACAGCCTGCGTTACAAGCAGCTCTGCATTCCGCACATGCAACAGCTTGCGCACCTGTATGAGTACAACCCAAATACGCATGCACCCCAACGCCCATACCCCAATTTTCCCACCCCATAATTATGTCACAGTGTCCAGGCGTTAATTTGAAATTGCGCCGACGAACTGCAGTCTCAATGAAAGCATCACGAACAAAACTCTCATGTTCTACAGACATCGTAATCTGGAAACGTTATGGCAGCAGCACAATGAAGTTCACACAAGCTTCGCTACAGCACAGGCTCGACTTGGACAATTCCTTTCACCAAGCGTTCTTTATTATGTGCCGATTCAATCTCGAGCAAGACGAGCAAGATTTGAGAGAGGTGCACGCTGTAGGCTTTTGACTTTGACTAGCTGCTTGTCGTGACCTGTACGGTGCGCTTTACACCTTTCGGCAAACAATAAAACTCGTCGAAGAATAATAGTACAAGTGCCGCACGGACCTCCCCTGAGTTTTCCTTCCTCTCCTGCTACAGCTTTTCCGAGAGGCAGGAAGTTGATTAAAGTGCATATGTTTGCACATGTTTGCATATGTTGGCGAAACCAGTCATGATCTGTATCTACACTGACTCACAAGTGTGCAAACCATGTGACCGAGGTAAAGATGAAATTCTACAGATATGCCGCGTATCAAGATTCACAAACTCTTGAGCCCCCCCCAGACCATCCTATACATTACATACAAGCACGCTTGGGCTATCTATATAGGCATGGAGTATCAATGATCTACACATACACTCACGTAAGCACATGCACGCAGTAGAAATCCACCTGGACATGGGCACCCCAAATGGCCGTGGCAAACAAAATGGCACGGCCAAACTTGGCGTACCCCTGCATCCCCAATTTGCGTACCCCTGCATCCCCAATTTGCGTACCCCAAGGACGTCCCAGTCTGCGTACCCCTAGATCCCAGTATGCGTATCTCCCCTCCCACTTTGCGTACTCCATCATCCCAGTTTGCGTACCAACCCTTAACCCACTTTACTACAGTCCTCTACCTGGGGGGGGGCGGGGGGGGGGNGGGGGGGGGGGGGGGGGGGGGGGGGGGGGGGGGGGGGGGGGGGGGGGGGGGGGGGGGGGGGGGGGGGGGGGGGGGGGGGGGGGGGGGGGGGGGGGGGGGGGGGGGGGGGGGGGGGGGGGGGGGGGGGGGGGGGGGGGGGGGGGGGGGGGGGGGGGGGGGTAAGAAGAAAGTGTGCTACGGAGAGAAATGCCTTCTGAAAGGGCGGCTGCTCGATGGGAGAGTCCAGCTTGCTCCTGCCGCTGAAGCTGGCCGACGGCGTGGTGGCTTGAGCAGGTCAAATGGCCCCTTACCCTTCAGGTGGGGGGCATGCCCGTGCTGGAGTACAGGCTCGACGTGAATCCTCTCCCCACCTCAAGGGAGGGGGAGAAGCCACTTCTGATGCTAGAGGATGTATGTGCCTCACTCCCTTTTCACCTCCCCTGCCGGCTGCCATCTTCCCCTGACTTCAAATGCATGCTCCCGCTCGGCTGCGCCATAAGGGGTGTTATCTTCCTTTCATTTCATGGCTGCTGGAGCGACAGGTAACCGTCCTTTACCTTTCCTGCCAGAGAGGGAGTTAATGCCCTCTCTGCCTGGAGGGAAGAAGAGAGGCAGGAGAAATCTGGCTTACATTTGCCGTCCATCCATCACGCTCTTTCTGTGTGTATGTGTGTGTGTGGGTGTGTGGCGTGGCAACGCTACGTCAAGAAGAGAACTCTTCTCTTCTTGCCGGACCAGATCCCATGTCCCCCTCCTCCTCCCCCCCGCTCCCCCGGCCTGTTCTTGTTCTGTGATAATGTGTGACGTCAGCATCTGCGTAAGTGCCATTGGCGTTAGGCCTGGTTCAACTTACAGAATAAAAGTGGAAATATTCACCAAAACAGCGCAGGCATCGGCAGCTAGGCAGTTGTCGAGCGCCTGGGGGTGCCAGGTGTGCAGCCGTAAGGCAGGCCTCAGAGGGGTAGGAGGCCTGGTATGTGGTGCAGGGATATGCGGTAGTGTATGAGGGCGAGATACAAGCGCGCGAGTGAATTGCCTCCAGCCAGGCGGGACCTACTTCTTCCGCTGCCAGGTGGGTACCCGGGCCTACACTTGAGCTTCAGCAACTGGGAGCGTCGGAGGGCAGCTTTGGATGGGGACCACGCACTGGCCCCAACAGGTGGCAGCAGCTACCACCTCGCTGTCTCTGGGTGGCTGACCTCCAGGAGTGAGCGCTTGTGACAGCGCCAGATGTCAACAGCGTGAGGCTCGGGTGGGCGCGAGGTGGTGGTTTGCTTGCTAGTTCATGGGCAATGATAAGGGGGCTGGAAGGTTAGACCGGATGTTTGACTGTTGGTGAGGCCTTTCGAGGCCTATTGGTGAGGCCCTTGCAAGGAGCAGGATCATCAGTATGCAGCCTGTGGTTGTGAATGTGTGGGGAGGTTTCCTTGCGGTCAGGACAGAGCAGTCAGGCCCACGCCCTCGCAGTGTTGTCCACCCGCAAAATTGGGAGCAGTGCCTCATCTCCCGGGCGAGGCAATTGGCTGGCGGCTGGCTGATGGCTGACGGCTGATGGGTGGCACCACTTGTCAGCGCAAGAGGCCGAGCGTCTCATGGAGCAGCTGCCAGCACACATCCGGTGCCAAATGCACTGAGACCTGTGGTTGGCTGGCCTGGCTGGCTGGTGGTGTTGGGGAGCTGCTGTGGGCCGGGCGGCTATGGGTGTGTGGTGTGTGCACCCTGGCGGCACCCTGGCATATCATAATCGTCAACAACATCAGGCAGTCAACTGCATTGGAATGAGCCTGAGCAGCAGCGCGACGGCCTTCACCACCATGCTGTCCATCCCCTTCCCTCCCCTCACCCCCAGAGTGGCAGCCGCATCGTCCAACTCCATCACCATCGCCTGGAAGGTGCGCTCCCCACTCACCCCCCCACCCCCACCCCCACCTCCTCTGCTCCACACATGTGCTGCCACTAGCAGCAGCAGGAGGAGGGGGGAGGCAGGCGTGCCTCGTGCTTCAACGGTCCGACACCTTTCTCTCTCTGTGTTGCGGCTTCTAATCACTCACTCTCTCTTCCCTTTTCTCGTTCTCTTTGAGGTGTGTGCGTGTGTGCGTGTGTGCGTGTGTGCGGGGGTGTGCGCCTCTCCAGGAGCCTTTAATGAACGGGACGCCCATCACGAGCTGTGACCTGGAGATGGATTACGGTAAGGGGACAAAGAAAGACTCGACTCCCAGCTGCTGCATCTAGAGCTGCTCTGCTGCTGCTGCCTCACAAGCTCCAGGCTGCCTCGCAGCCTCGACGATTGCGAAGATGAGAAGAATGCATGCATGCATGCATGCTTCTCATGCACGCTTCTGCAGGGGGTGGTATGCTCTGCCCTCTGTCTCTCCTGCAGTGGCGTGCCTCAGGCAAGCCTGTGCTTTGGGTCCGTGTGTGAGTGCGGGCTGACGCGGACTTTTCTGGGGGGCCACAGATGGCAGGGGAAAATTCTACAAAGTCTACTTCGGACTTGGGTGCAGGTCTGCTCACTCTCTTCCCCTCCCACTCTCCCTCTCCCACTTTCCCTTCCCTCTTTCTCTCTCCCACGTAAACACACACGCGCGCACACGTACACACCATGCCAAGCCGCAGGCCGATGCCGTGCAGCGCCTTGCCTGAATTGCCTGCCTGCTTGCCTGCCTGCCAGCAGTCACCAGGCAGGCCCCTGCTCCTCAAATGGCATCAGATTCCCTTCCTCCTTCCCGCTCCCCTCCTCCTGCCCCTGCCCGCGTCCTCCTGCAGGTAGATAATGGCGGCCTATGCTGTGTCTCCCTGCAGCCGAGCCATGCGGGCTGAGTGGGTGCTTTGTGGTCGTGGGTGGGCACTGCTACTGCCTACCCAGCGGGGCTACTTGTTCCTGCAGCAGCAGCAGAAGAAGAGAAGGAGAAGGAGAAGGGGTGCTTCTCTGTCATTCTCTGCCTTGCTCTGCCCTGCTCTGCTTCCAAGGTGAGAGGCCTGTCACCCTTGTTTTCTGGGTTGGGGCTGCGCTCATGGGTGCGCGCACGCGCGCGTGTCGTGTGTGTGCATGCGTGTGTCCGTGTGCGTGGACGCGCATATGTGATGGTGTGTGTGCGTGCGTGCGCGGGACGTGCAGCTGCGAGGTCCTGGGCCTGACAAGTGGCAGGGCTTACGGCTTCCGGGTACAAGCGCACAACGAGGTGGGGGCCAGCCCCCTACAGCGCCTTTGTGGAGAGCCTTGCGGGCATCTCCCCCCCCGCAGGCGCCACCTGTCCTGCAGGTGAGCCGCGTGGGCCCTGAGGAGATCAGCCTGGTGGGGACAGATCCCGAAAGCGACGGCGGCACCCCCATCCTCTGGTGGGTGCTCCCCTCCTCCCTGGGCCCTGTTACTTCTCCTCAACGTGCCTGCCCTCCGGCTTGGCTGCCTGCCTGCCTGCTTGTTGTCCTCTACCTCTCCTAACTTGATGTGTTCAATTTGTTTGTGTTTGTGTTTGCTATGCCCTTCTCAACTTTGTTATTTCTATGGGTTGTGTGGCTGCACCATTGTACTGCAAAAAAGGGCTTCTCCAGCCCTCCCCTCAAAGCGTGTGTGTGCACAACACTGACACACATGCGCACACACATGCACGCACATGTCAAACTCACGCACACGTACCGCACACATGCACAAAGCATAGTCACGCCTACATACATGAACAAATGCATGGAGTGACGCAGGTGCAAAGGTGTGCGGCGCGGGGCTGGTACGATCTGGACGTGCGGAGCTGTGACACCTGGCGCTGTAACGCCGGGGGAGCGGGGCACGCAGCATGTGCAGGAGGACTTGGGAGGGCTTGCGCGTCACTCCCATTTAAACTGCTTTCCTCTTTTCGACCGTTACCCCCCAATCAAATGGAGCAGGTACGAGCTGGAGCTCTGCGAGAACGCCAACAGCAATGCGCTGCTGCAGCAGCAGCCAGATGCGCCACCTGGCATCCCCAGGGCCAACGGCAACGTTGCCGCAAGCAGCAAGAGCAGCGGCTGGCGGGTGGTGCACTCAGGGCCCTCTGCGGCGTGCTCTCTCCGTCACCTGCAGCCAGGTGTGCCAGCTGCAATTCTCCATCTGCCCTCTCTCTCACACACACTTGTAGAAGTGCCTGCACCTGTGCATGTGCCTATGCCTGCCTGCTCAGTGTTGCTGCAAGTGAGAGAGTGTGCGTGCTCGCTGTCTCTCTGTGTCTGCCTGTCTGCCTGTGCCCATCTGCAATCCGTCTGCTGTCTGTCTGCTGTCCGTCTGCCTCTCTGTGGGCATCTCTGGCCTGAGTGCCCGCGCAGCATGACACCTGCGGCCCGCGGCTGCAGTGTCATGCCCTATCGGGATTGCTTCGCACAGCAGGAGAGAGAAGTGCCACTGTTGCTGTTGCCGCCGCCGCCGCTGTTTCAACTTTGACCTTACTGGTCACAGTGCAAGGTGTTCAAGAAAGATCGAGCGCCAATTGAAGACCCCTATTGAGTCGTGAGGTCATATCGTAAGCGACCAGTTATATTCATCACTTGACTTTCCCAGAGTGGACCATTCATCTTTGGATGTAGAACCACCCAAATTCGTGGCAAAGTACCTGACTACACGGAGGACAGTTTTTCAACAAGCAAGAGTACATAAAAGATCACCGGTGCATTAAAGTGGCAGCGAACACAAATGTTATGGCACATGAATATTATCGGCCGAAAAATAATTCATGGTTTGGAAAGCATTAACTTAATGAGAGGATCCATGTCCTTTTTCTTGTTAAATGATCAAACTGCAGTGCAAGCCAGAGCTGAGCCTCGTCTCCCAACCCCCCCCCTCCCCCCTCTCTTCTTCGCGCGCTCTCCCCCTTTCTCCCTGTCCCTCTCCCTCTCCCTCTCCCGTTCCCGCTCCTTCCCGCCCTCCCTCTCTCCAGCTCCTGACATCGTGGCTGCCCTGCTGCCGTGCTGCCAGGTGGAGCGAGCCAGCCACTTACGGAGCGCCGGTGCTGAGGTACGGCTGCAAATGTGGACGCTTGGCTACGGGCTGCAGCGCATGTCAGTCACTATGGTGCACCTGCTGCTTTTTCCCCGCTGCGCGGCAGCGAGAGCCCCTGCGCAGATCGACCCCCCGCCCGCCAGCAATGGTCCCCCTACCCTCACTTCCACCCTTTCTCCTCCCCCCTCCCCTCCTCTTTTCATGCTTTGAAAAGGATGCCATGATGCTTATACCTCTTGTGCAACCGCCAAACCTCTCTGGGCACCGAATTTTCCTGCTACTGGAAGAGGGGAGAGGATTACCTTGCGCGTGAGGTGACAATGCGTATCTTGCTGGTGTGAGCACTAGACAACCTGGCAGGGATGTAGGTGCATAAGAAGATGAGCGCAGCAGAGAGAGGGAGCGCCCGCCATGCCTCTTGCGCAGGTGTCCTCAGCTCCCTCTTTCTGTACGCGCCCATCTCCGTGTGCAGGTGGGTGCATGGGAGTGCCTGTCTGATCTTTTGCGGCCGGCGGGTGGGTGGGTCCGTGAGTGCTGTCGGTAATGGTGGCGACGGCTGGCGCGACAGGGGGGGCAGCGAGAGCAGCAGCGTGTACGCGGCGATACCTGGCAGTCCCCGGGCCATGGTGTACGAGGATGTGTATCAGGGGCCGGCACTGGCGCACACCGTCATGCGCCTGGCGCCCATTACCGCCTACGCCTTCCGCCTGCAGGTGGGTTGCATGGGCCGGGCCTAGGGCTAGGGTTAGGGAAAGATGTCAGGAAAGGATATAAGGGGCTGAGCATCTGGTGCATTCTGTGGCTTGCCTGCCTGTCTCTTGAAGACCCCAGCCGGCCGTAACACACCCTTATCACAAACATCTCCTCCCTGCCCTCGGGGCTGCAGTACTGGGACTCCAGGGCGCCAGGTGGCCGTGTCCTGTACTTATTCACGGCCAGGTGCCAGCCTGCCAGCCAGTCTGGCAGCTGCAGCAGGAGCATCCACAGCGTGAATGAGAGGAGATGAAGAGTAAGCTGACTCAAGCTTGGCAATGGGCATGGATTGAAGGGGTTGTGCGCAGGCATGTGGCGCCGGAGTACGCGATGACGGGGCACCTGCTGGTGAAGAGCGACGTGTACAGCTGTGGCGTGGTGCTGCTGGAGCTGCTGTCCGGCCGCAAGCCCGTGGACATGACGCAGCCCGCTGGCCAGGAGAACCTCGTCACCTGGGTACGCTCACGCTCTCCCCCCCCTTCCCCGCCCCCACCCGCGCCCCCTCTCTCTCTTATGTGTGCGTGCGTGTGCCTGTGCGTATGTGCCTGTGCACATGTGTGCACGCGCTTTCCTCATATTGCCGGAGGCACGCGTTTCTCCGGCTGGTGTGACTTTCGTTGGAACCGCCAAGGCATGGGTGGGGGCTGCCTCGCAGGTCGGTTTTCATGCAGTGCTGGGCTCGTTCGTGCGTGTGCGTGTTGAGAGGGAGCGGGCGCGATCGCTGCTGAGGAAGAAGAAGCGGCACACGGGCCTCGTGGACCTGCTGCTCCAGGGCCACTACCTGGAGGACGACCTGGCCCACATGGCGGCCATCGCTGCTGCCTGCGTGGCTCCCGAGGCGCAGCAGCGGCCCACCATGGGGGAGGTCGTCCACTTCCTTGAGATTGTCCAGGTGCTGCTGCTTGTCGCTGCTGCTGCTGCTGCTGCTGCTGCTACTTGCCCTGCCTGCCGCTGCACCTATCGAGCGGGCTTTGTGCAACCCCATGCCAGTCTGCCCCTCCCCAGATGCGCCACTCCCACCTCCTCCCTCTCCCAGCTTCCATTGTGTGGGCGGCATGCTGGACGAGTATTCGACAGCCAGAGAACTTGCCTTTCTTCTGTGACAAACATCGGCTGTCAGCACTGGTGGGAGGTAGCTTGGATGTGCAAACTCGGTTGTAATTATTTCTTGAATCTGTCGAAAACTTCCCTCAGCCACGTCTTGTCTGCGTACCGAAGCTATATTGTTGTGATAGTGTCAATTGTGGCACAGCTCGCTTAGACCCCCCAACTGGACTGCTGCAATTCACAGCAAATCGTGGTGGGCCAGGAGTGTGCGACCTTGAGCAAATTCGCTGAGGACGGAGCCCAGACTCAGTGTCTGACCAAAAGTGCTACTTACTGCCTGACAGCCGTGCCCACAGCGCACAACCAGTCACTGCCACAGGCTGGGCTGGATGAGCAGCATCTTCCTGACAGGAGGGAGGGTGCGTTTTGTGGGTACGCGAGTTGGTGGGAGGAAGGGGGCGTGCAAGGCGCTGGAGGGAGGGGGAGGGAGACAGTGGGAAACGAAGGAAGGTGTGAGTTATTCCATATTCAAGAATTGGCTGTCCACATCCATCACCTGCTGGTCTGAAAATCTTTGGCTCACTACTCACAACCAATCCGAATTGGAAGCTCACTTGACACCCTGTTGGGAGGCTGTTGTGCGCGCTGGTGTTGCTGCTGCCTTGCTGCTGCCTGCAGAGGGAGTCAGAGGACACCACCAGGGAGCAAGACATGTTCGTCACGGCGCCCCCTCTGACGGGCGTGCCGAGCTCCAAGTCTGGGAAGTCAACGACGTGGCCGGAGAGGTTCCGGGCGCAGGCGGCCAAGAACGACAACCTAGACAGCCAGACCTCGGGCTCATCGTTTGTGTCAAGCGAGTCTGGCCCGCTCTTCAAGCGCCGGTCGCCCTCTAATCGGACGCAGGAGGAGCTTGAGCGCAGCCGGCTAGTGTGCACCCTAAACCCTAAAAATTCTGGCTGAGGGCCGATTAGCAGTCGTATTGGATCTGATTGGATTGGCTGGGCGCACGGCGGAGCTGCACCTGTGGTCTAATTTGCTTGTACCATAGCATGTGATAAAATCTGCATTTTCTGAGGGCGTTTGTGGTCGTAGGTCAACACGTGCCAGTTCATGTGGACCTCCATTACCTGCAATAAGTTGTACTGTCGTGACGGAATTTTGTCTCGACAACGCGCAGGAAATACATAAGTCCAGTTGGTATACTCATGGACATGAGAGTGTACCCTCACGTGCATTGGTTTGACAACGACAAGGGTGCAGGCCTCTTGGTGTAAATTAAGTGGGTTGAAGGCAGCGACCGCTTCATGTAACACAGTTATTTTGTTTCATATTGAGTGGTTGATGGCTGAACATTGCACCAAAAAGCAAAGCTCCTCCTCTCCACCTCATTGTACAGGGGTCGGTCTACATGAACCTCCGTCACATCCTTGAAGCTATGCGACAACATCTTCACCTGTCTGATGAGGCTAGAATTACCCACCAATCTTGGGAGAGTCGTTGGTGGGTTATCATCTGGTGCACTCAAAAAATTGCCCTCTTCTTGTGTATATTCCACCATGTGAGCAAAGTCCTCATAGAGCATGAGGCCCGTGGCTGTCTCCGTTTACTTGTCCAGGGCCTGGTATCCCCTCCGTCCAAGATTGCTTGCTTTTGCTGCGTTTCCTCTCTTCTTCACCTCGGAAGACCTCATGGAGGTTTTCGAATGTCTCGCTGGCTCTCTCCGCTTCGTCTGCTGCCCTTTTTCTCTTAGCTTCTCTTCTGGCTTCTTCAACTGCAGCTCTTTCCTCCTCAGCCTTCTTGACAGCCTCCTCCTAACGATGCACGTATTCTTGTTGTTGTTGGGTGAGGGAGGTGGAGTGCGATCTCTCGTCTGCCATAGGGCAAATTAATTGCTGAAGTGAAAACCAAGGAGGCTCGTTGAGTATTGGAGACGGTGGATTGTGGAGGAGATCTTTATTCTGGGGGCAAGGTGCTGGCTAGCAATCAAAATATTTGATATTATGTTCCCTCATGCTTCATTATGTGTGTCATGATTTATTAAGTCGAGGTTGACGTATGAAACCAAGCTCTACGTGCGTAAACCATCAACCTAGGAAGACCAACTTTGCATTGACTTTACGCATCCATATGTTGACCTTCTCTAGATTTCCGAGTCACCAAAATGTAGCGCGTCGAAGCATCTTCCGAACGGCACCGGTTTCGCGTCATTTAGTTATCGAGCGAGATAGACGCGATCTAGTCCGCACTCCTTTCGGCACCTAGGCGCTAGGGTTTAGGGTTTAGGGTTTAGGGTCTAGGGTCTAGGGTTTAGGGTTTAGGGTTTAGGGTTTAGGGTTTAGGGTTTAGGGTTTAGGGTTTAGGGTTTAGGGTT
>WELA01008816.1:41300-55081 GCA_009602735.1 Mesotaenium endlicherianum | reverse complement strand
CTTGGGTACATCGCTGGATATGTCTACTGCCTACCACCCACAATCAGATGGGCAAACCGAGCGTATGAATCGTACCTCAAAGACCTCTCTAAAGGCCNTGTCTACCCTCGAGCAAGATTGGGACATGTACTTGACCCCCCTGGAGTTTGCCTACAACAACACAACGCAAGCCTCTATCCAAGAGTCTCCATTCTTCCTCAACTATGGCTTCCATCCAACCACGCCGCTGAGCTTCACGGTTAGCCTTGATGAAGTACCTGCAGCCACAAATTTTATGGAGACATTAGCAGCAGCCCTTACACCAGCGAAGAAAGCTCTACAACACGCGCAAGCAAGAGTGGCGAACAGATCCAGAAGAGAAATTACGTACAGAGTGGGTGACAACGTGTTACTATCATCCAAGAACATTTCCCTGAACAACAGGCCTGCCGGCAGCAAGTTCTCTCCCAAGTATTTGGGACCCTTCAAGATTATCCAGCAAGTCAACCCCGTTGCTTTCAAGCTAGAACTTCCCCAGACTATGCACATCGACCCCGTATTCCACGCTTCCCTCTTCAAGCCATATGTGCAACCCGACAACAAGTTCCCAGGACGTGTGACAACCCCACCAGCCCCAACAATAGTGGATGATCATTTGGAGTACGAAGTGGAAGACATAGTGGCTATGAGAAATTTCAGGAGACAGCAGCAATACTTGATCAAGTGGAAAGGATATCCAGATTCGGAGAATAGTTGGGTGGCGGCGCACTACCTTGACAAAGTTCAGAGAAAGTTGAAGCGCTTCCATGCCGCCAACCCCCATCTTGGACCAGCCCCAAGTCTCTCTACTAGAAGCCCGAAGACTTCAGGGAGGCAGCCTGCCACCATCAAGAAGCAGCAGAAGACCCCTTGGAGGCAGCCTGCAAGAACAAGAAAGAGGAAAAATTGACATTAGACACTCTTCTCTTCTCGCAGTTTCTGGACAGAAAACTAAAACTGCTACTGGTAATAGGTCTCTGCATAATAAATTCTGAAAATTTACCTGGCTGTAGTCCATGAGTAGCCGGTCATTTAGAGTCCAAGTTTGCTCAATTTGGAGCACTGGTGAGAGAGATATGATGCTCTAAGTAGAAGGGGGTCAGGCTGCTGGCATTGTTAGGACAGAATATGCCTTCTGACATTGTGCCTTCCCCTGAACTTGGAATGCTCTGAAACTCAAGACTCTGGTAGAACATCTTACAGCGCCCAGTTTGAGACTTAGTTTGCAGAATTTGGAGAAGTATAGAAGGACTTATGATTTTCAGAAGTTTCTGCACAGATTTGGAGGAGTGCCTACTCTCTCAGCTCTCAACGACACTCCAGAAATGAGAATGCTCTCAAATTTGGTGACCCGGTAGAGTTCTCCGACGCGGTCCGTCTGGCACTCGAATTTTCAGATTTGGAGCAGTTCTGTGGCCGCTATGAATTTTTGAGTTCGTGGCAGATTCTGGGCCAACTTGTACAATTTTCTTTATCATTAAGGAGTAGGCTAGCCAATAAGGTCACACCACCTACGACCTTGCCTAGTCTACCTTACATGTGTAGCACCTGACTTGGCGCCTTTGACTAGTCCTCTTCACATGTGTGGCATCTGACTTGAAACTGTTGACTAGTTTGCTCCACATGTGTAAGACCTGACTTGACGCGCCGAGACGTCGCTTTTTCTATCGGGGGGGTGATGTAGTGATTTGAGTTATTATATATTAGTTTGCATATATTTTAATGTTTTCAAATATATTTGGAGTAGTATTGTGTGGAGTCAAGTGTGAATAGGTACTCTAGTAACTTGGTTCATGTCCTTTGAACCTTCCAAGGCATTTTCGAAGTTAGAGGAAAGACCTAGAAGAACTCCATGTGGCAAAAGTCAAATGTGCCATTTTTAGGTCAAAAGGACATGTGTACATTATTCTAGAAAGAGGTGGCAAGTTTTGGGATGTGTTGGGTGCCAACACATCAACATACACCTTCCTAGAAATTACTTATGTAGCAAGTATATAAACAAGAGCTAGAACATAGAAAGACATTCCAGAATCACTCTTGTACTTGCCAAAATCCAGAAATATATTGATTTTCAAGAAGCCATCTCTCTTTCAAGAAGCTACCACTTGTGTTCAAAGATCCTTGTCTTGAATAGATAAAGTATTCTGTTTTACTAAGTACTTTATCTATCTGTTTCACTACACTTGGACCCATGCAAGAAGCAAGAAGGCAATTATTGGGTGAGGCAAGATACGGGTCAGAGATGTGTTCCTAATGACCCAGACCTCCGGCTCTTGCTTCTACGAGAAGCACACGACAACCCTCTTGGAGGACACTTTGGAACCCTAAAGACCACGGGCGTTCTAGCCCGGACTTATTGTTGGCCAGGCATGCCAAAGCAAGTCAACGAGTACTGCAGGAGCTGTGACACATGCCAAAGAATCAAGCCATCATCGCAAAAGGCGGGAGGACTCCTCCAACCACTACCAATCCCCGAAAGACAATGGACGGACATCTCAATGGACCTTATCGTGGACCTGCCCGTGACACCTCGAGGCCATAATGCAATACTCACGGTGGTGGACAGACTTACCAAGATGGCTCATTTTATTCCCACGACGACTAAGGCTACAGCACCACAACTTGCAAGACTCATCTTTGACAACATCTTCCGACTCCATGGACTACCATCAAGAATTGTGTCAGATAGAGACCCAAGATTCACAAGCCATTTCTGGAAAAATCTCTTCAAGAACTTGGGTACATCGCTGGATATGTCTACTGCCTACCACCCACAATCAGATGGGCAAACCGAGCGTATGAATCGTACCCTAAAGACCTCTCTAAAGGCCTACGTGTCTACCCTCGAGCAAGACTGGGACATGTACTTGACCCCCCTCGAGTTTGCCTACAACAACACTACGCAGGCCTCTACCCAAGAGTCCCCATTCTTCCTCAACTATGGCTTCCATCCGACCACGCCACTGAGCTTCACGGTTGGCCTTGATGAAGTACCTGCAGCCACAGATTTTATGGAGACATTAGAAGCAGCCCTTACAGCATCGAAGAAAGCTCTACAAAGCGCGCAAGATGCTCAAGCAAGAGTGGCGAACAAATCCAGAAGAGAAATTACGTACAGAGTGGGTGACAACGTGTTACTATCATCCAAGAACATTTCCCTGAACAACAGGCCTGCCGGCAGCAAGTTCTCTCCCAAGTATTTGGGACCCTTCAAGATTATCCAGCAAGTCAACCCCGTTGCTTTCAAGCTAGAACTTCCCCAGACTATGCACATCGACCCCGTATTCCACGCTTCCCTCTTCAAGCCATATGTGCAACCCGACAACAAGTTCCCAGGACGTGTGACAACCCCACCAGCCCCAACAATAGTGGATGATCATTTGGAGTACGAAGTGGAAGACATAGTGGCTATGAGAAATTTCAGGAGACAGCAGCAATACTTGATCAAGTGGAAAGGATATCCAGATTCGGAGAATAGTTGGGTGGCGGCGCACTACCTTGACAAAGTTCAGAGAAAGTTGAAGCGCTTCCATGCCGCCAACCCCCATCTTGGACCAGCCCCAAGTCTCTCTACTAGAAGCCCGAAGACTTCAGGGAGGCAGCCTGCCACCATCAAGAAGCAGCAGAAGACCCCTTGGAGGCAGCCTGCAAGAACAAGAAAGAGGAAAAATTGACATTAGACACTCTTCTCTTCTCGCAGTTTCTGGACAGAAAACTAAAACTGCTACTGGTAATAGGTCTCTGCATAATAAATTCTGAAAATTTACCTGGCTGTAGTCCATGAGTAGCCGGTCATTTAGAGTCCAAGTTTGCTCAATTTGGAGCACTGGTGAGAGAGATATGATGCTCTAAGTAGAAGGGGGTCAGGCTGCTGGCATTGTTAGGGCAGAATATGCCTTCTGACATTGTGCCCTCCCCTGAACTTGGAATGCTCTGAAACTCAAGACTCTGGTAGAACATCTTACAGCGCCCATTTTGAGACTTACTTTGCAGAATTTGGAGAAGTATAGAGGGACTTATGATTTTCAGAAGTTTCTGCACAGATTTGGAGGAGTGCCTACTCTCTCAGCTCTCAAAGACACTACAGAAGTTAGAATGCTCTCAAATCTGGTGACGCGGTAGAGTTCTTCGACGCGATCCGTCTGGCACTCGAATTCTTAGATTTGAAGCAGTTTCGTGGACGCTATGAATTTTTGAGTTCGTGGCAGATTCTGGGCCAACTTGTACAATTTTCTTTATCATTAAGGAGTAGGCTAGCCAATAAGGTCACACCACCTACGACCTTGCCTAGTCTACCTTACATGTGTAGCACCTGACTTGGCGCCTTTGACTAGTCCTCTTCACATGTGTGGCATCTGACTTGAAACTGTTGACTAGTTTGCTCCACATGTGTAAGACCTGACTTGACGCGCCGAGACGTCGCTTTTTCTATTGGGGGGGTGATGTAGTGATTTTAGTTATTATATATTAGTTTGCATATATTTTAATGTTTTCAAATATATTTGGAGTAGTATTGTGTGGAGTCAAGTGTGAATAGGTACTCTAGTAACTTGGTTCATGTCCTTTGAACCTTCCAAGGCATTTTCGAAGTTAGAGGAAAGACCTAGAAGAACTCCATGTGGCAAAAGTCAAATGTGCCATTTTTAGGTCAAAAGGACATGTGTACATTATTCTAGAAAGAGGTGGCAAGTTTTGGGATGTGTTGGGTGCCAACACATCAACATACACCTTCCTAGAAATTACTTATGTAGCAAGTATATAAACAAGAGCTAGAACATAGAAAGACATTCCAGAATCACTCTTGTACTTGCCAAAATCCAGAAATATATTAATTTTCAAGAAGCCATCTCTCTTTCAAGAAGCTACCACTTGTGTTCAAAGATCCTTGTCTTGAATAGATAAAGTATTATATTTCACTAAGTACTTCATCTATCTGTTTCAGTACAGCTAGTCTTGTCTATATCATATGCTTGTATGGACGGAAATTGCAGGAAAGGACTTCTTAAAGAACAGGAAAGGACTACAAAAGGATGGCAAAAGGGCAGCGGAAAATGGTGGTCAAATCGACAACCACTTGGCGGAATATGTATGGGTGTTTGAAGTACGATAGCGTACCAAAAGTGTACGGTAATTTCAGGAATCACGACTTAGTTTGTTTTCAACATATGCAACCTTGATGCTTGTTCGTGCTGCAGAGTACTGCTAAGTGTGGCTAAATTTTGCAGGGTGCGAGTGCGGGCGACACTCGTGAGGGTGAAAGTACTCCTGGGAACTGGGAGAGCCCTCGTAAGTGGTCATGGTGCCACTTGGTGCAATTTTAAGGTGCCGATGCAATCTGCAGTAATAACATTGATCCAGGATAATTTATGGGCATGCCACCTGTGCATAATATTAGAGATTCCCACAAACCTGTACAAAACACTTCCGCATCCTGTCGAGTGAAGGCACAATTTGTGGTCGCTTAATGAGATTAGAGTTCTCTGTTTGTACTGAACTTGAACTGCCACTGTTCTCATCAGGCTGGCATCTGACGACTGTTTGCCCTAGTGCCATCGGTATCCAGAAGAAAAGATGGCGGGCAACGAGTGGGTTACCGGTTATCTTGACGCCATTTTAGGAAGTGGAGCTCCTCTTGATAAGAAAGATGTCAAGGGTAAAGATAAGCAGGGCAAGAAACTTACAACTGATGGGTTGGAAAATTCCAGCCGGGGAACGATAATCAACTACTTTGTGCAGGAAATTACAGGTTCTAACGAGCTTGATTTGCATAAGACATGGCAGAAGGTACTATATTGACGGCTCTTTTCTTCTCATCTTGAGCTTTACGTAGTGCACCTTTATAGCGGATTTTGGTTACAGTATTCTTACGCTTGTCTTTGTGTGTTCAGGCCACAGCCACGAAGAACACTCAGGAGAAAGGTTCACGGATGGAAAATTTTTGTTGGAGAATTTGGCATTTGATGAGGAAGAAGAAGCAGGTAATCAAGCTGCTGCTGCATTGACACGCCTGGGGGCCGGCTGCAGTGTGCGAGTAAGCTGTTCTGATTAAAAAGTTGACAGTCTTATAGATTATAACTTAATTTTGCAAGTCTTTGCAGATGGAGTGGGAGGAAGTGCAGAGGCAGGCACAAAGACGGCTAGAGAAAGAAGAAGGCCAAGCTGATGTTTCCGAAGACATGCCTGAGGAGGACATGGAAGAAGGTGAAAGGCATGCTGATTCGGATTCTGGAGCTCAGTCAGACTCAGGACCTCAGCCAGTTCAGATTGCTGAAGCCGTGGATATGAAGACTCCCTCTGCACCTACAGAGAGGAAGTTGTACATTGTCATGATAAGGTATTTTGTCGGAATTCACACTGAATGACTTCAGAATATCACTTCTCAAGTATTGTGATCCCCTTCTTGACTCGAGTCATCAAATAATTGCTCAGCTGAGCAGAAGGTGCTTGCGTGCCACTTTGGGGATAATCTGTTCAAGAGTCGAATAATGACCGTCATGACAGTATTGCTTGCTTCCAATTTGAAGAAGGTGAAGGTTTGTGATATTGAATAAATGTACTGGTTTTCCTGGGGTGATTGTGATGCTTGTTATAATAGTTTACATGGCCTTGTCCGCGGAGACAACATGGAGCTGGGCCGCGACTCTGACACAGGAGGCCAGGTAAGATCATCACTACAACACATGGTGCGCAACTAGTGCCCCCTCACTTGAAATGCCCCATGAAGAGGCTTCAGTATAAGAGTCGGGCCAGGAAAATACTGATAGAAGAAGCTGAACAAGCTGAAGCTGAAGTTAGGAGGTGGCCTGTGTTTGCCTGATACGAGTGCTGGATGACGACAACTAAAGGGCCCCTGTTCTTCTGTTGTTTTGCAGATTAAGTATGTTGTTGAGTTTGCCCGAGCTCTGGCAACGATGCCCCAAGTGTACCGAGTGGATCTTCTCACTCGTCAGATCACTGCAGGAGAAGTAGGTTCTTTTTCAGTCTCAAACGACCTACCTTTCCAAAGGCTGCTGGGCTGTAATTATGATTCTGGTCCAGCTACTTGGAGAGAATAAAATGTACAGCAGAATTGAGCAGTCAGAAAATATATGATGCAAGCAACTCGCTGTGGACCCTCAGGCATTCATTCCACTTTATCTGTCTGCTCCGCGTTTTTTTGATCCCGCAGAATGCTTGCCCAGTGAACAGGAGAGTGGCATATTGTGTGCGCTGACTTCGGGTTGCATGAGCGCAGGTGGACTGGAGCTATGGAGAGCCTACAGAGATGCTGACAACGCCTCAATACGACGAGGATGGAGACGGCGGCGAGAGTGCAGGAGCGTACATCGTGCGCATCCCCTGCGGCGCGCGTGATAAGTACATTCAGAAGGAGCTCCTCTGGCCCCACATTCCCGAGTTTGTGGACGGCGCCCTCAGCCATGTGGTGCATATGTCCCGAGTCCTTGGTGAACAGATTGGAGGGGGGCAGCCTGTGTGGCCCTACGTCATCCATGGCCATTACGCAGATGCTGGTGACATTGCGTCGCTGCTCTCTGGAGCTCTCAACGTGCCCATGGTCCTCACAGGCCACTCGCTGGGCCGCAACAAGTTGGAGCAGCTGCTGAAGCAGGGCCGGCAGACGCACGACATCAACGCCACCTACAAAATCATGCGGCGCATCGAGGCAGAGGAGTTCTCGCTAGACGCCGCGGAGCTGGTGGTCACGAGCACCCGGCAGGAGATTGACCAGCAGTGGGGCCTCTATGACGGTTTTGACGTCAAGCTCGAGCGCATCCTCCGGGCTCGCCAGAAGCGAGGCGTCAGCACTCACGGGCGTTATATGCCCCGCATGTCGGTGAGTTTTTGACCTCCTCATTCTCCGACTGTTGGTTCCATTGCAGAAGCTCAGATGCCAGGCGGGCTGTGATGGGCTTGGGAGTGCACTTGACTGTCTGGTCTCTGATTGTGTACAAGCTGTTACCTTTTCTTTGGTGGTGAGGGGATCTTAGCAGTCCAGTGCTTTCTCTACATTAAGGCCCTGATCCCGAAATAGTGGAATCTTTGGAGTATAAACCAAGATCGTCACCTCCATGAACAATGACACGTTGCATTCTTAATGGAAAATAAGTGCTTGTTCTGAGTGGCGGGGCTGCAGGTCCTTCCACCCGGCATGGACTTCAGCCATGTGATTGTCTCAGATGCAGCAGATGTGCTGGACACAGGGGCTGAAAATGTTGGCTTTGCCAGCAATGATGCGTCTGTTGTGACTCCAGTCTCTCCACGCCCTAACCCTCCCATTTGGGCTGAGGTATACACCCACCCTGCCTCTCTTTCACTCCCTCGTCATGACTGTGAGTGGCCCTTCTTGGTGGCCCTGGGACCTCCCCACCCTTTGGACCTCCCCTTCCATGCTCTTGAATCTGTACTCATGCAGAAGGCAACGGGCTATGTTCATAGTAGGGATGTTGGTTGGACCGGTGCCTTTTAAGTGGGTTGTATGCCCATCTGTGGTCTATCAAAAGACGCGGAGTTTGTTGTGGGTCCATACATTTAAGGTTGAGGGCAGCGAGCCATACCATTCAGGTGGTAACGTGCTCCACAGGAGCTAGGGGGAATGTCTCAGTATTGGGATGCGGACCATATGTGAGTGCGCAGATCGGGCGCTTCTTCCAAAACCCGCACAAACCAATGGTGCTGGCGCTTGCCCGTCCCGACCCCAAGAAGAATATCACCACCCTCCTGAAAGCATATGGCGAAAACCCCGCTCTCCGTGAGCTGGCAAACCTGGTACACAGTCCATGCAGCCCCTTCATACGCTCCCGCCATGCAGGAGGTTGCATGTTTGCTTGTTAAGCTTGGCAATGCAGGGGAGAAAACAGGTCAAAAACCGCTGTTGCTGTTCGTCCAGAGTCTTTGCGGTAACAAGCCTCCTGGATTCTCGCTGGCTGTGTGCACCAGACCCTTGTGATGGGCAACAGAGACGACATTGACGAGATGTCGGGCGGCAACGCGGAGGTGCTGACGACAGTGCTGAAGCTAATTGACAAATACGACATGTATGGCCAAGTAGCATATCCCAAGCACCACAAACAATCCGACGTCCCAGAGATTTATCGCCTCGCTGCCAAATCCAAGGTACCCCTACTACTATACCCACTCTCTTTCACAATGGCCCCGCTTGCTGTCTGTTGGAAGGAGCTGCAGCCACCTCTCCCAGCACGTTGGTGGGTTCCTGGCACGGTCCGTTGTACCGATCGCCGTGTGATTTATACTTTGCTCCTGGGGTGGCTGCAGGGTGTGTTTGTCAACCCAGCCCTGGTGGAGCCCTTTGGCCTGACTCTCATTGAGGTATGCTACACGGCCACTGCCACTCATACAAGCAGTTCCAAGGGTGCTACTTGCTCCCAACACATCGTGCTTGCCTTATGCAACAGTCCTAACAGTGCCTGTCCACTCGTTTTGCTGGTTGGTGCGTGCGGTTCTTGCTGTGGCGCTTTATGACTCTTTGCCTAGTGGGTGGGCGCACTGCATGCTGACACAAAAGTTGAGTTGTCGCTGCTGCAGGCTGCAGCGTACGGGCTGCCCATGGTGGCCACAAAGAACGGAGGCCCTGTGGATATCCAGCGGGTGCGTGGCCTTCTGACCTTGCAAGTCAGGAGACATCTGCACATTATTTCATGGCGGCCACCTCCTGTGCTGCATTCTGGCCCTTTTGATTGCAGTACTTTTGTGGTGCCAAGTGGTGGTTGGCACCGCATGCATTTGCATGCCTTCATAACGTGCAGGGAAGAGGGCTCTGCAGAAGCATCAAGAGGGATCTCTGGAGAAACCTCCATGCATGAGGAGATGATGCCATTTACATTTCAACATGGTCGTTGGACCATGAATGAAACTGACAATGCACGGGTTTGCATGTGGGGGGTGCGATGGGTGGTGGACGATGGATGGGCAGGCATTGTCAAACGGCGTGCTGGTGGACCCGCACGACGACAAGGGCATTGCGGACGCGCTGCTGAAACTGGTGGGCGACCGCGCGGTGTGGAGCGAGTGCCGCCGCAATGGGCTGCGCAACATCCACGTCTACAGCTGGCCCGAGCACTGCCGCACCTACCTGGGCCGCGTGGCGCAGTGCCGCATGCGCCACGCGCACTGGCGCACCGAAGGCAGCGTCGACATGGCCGCCGACGTGGAGTCCCAGGAGGACTCTCTGCGCGACGTGCGCGACCTCTCGCTCGCTCTCTCCATCGACGGCCGCGGCAGCCTCACGGACCCCGCGGAGTTCCAGAAGCTGCTGGACCGCGCCAACGCGCAGCGCCTCGAGACCATGCAGGAAGAGCAGGACCCTGACGCCTCCTCAGCCCCCGCCCGCCCGCCGCCCGGCGCCCCCCCCAGCTCCGCACTTCGCAGCCGCAAGAGTCTCGTGATCCTGGCCACCGACAGCTACCTGGAGAACGGCGAGCCGCACGAGTACCTGGCGGCCGCGCTCAAGTCCATTGTGGCCGCCGCCAAGAGCAGCCGCGGCGTGCTGGGCGTGGGCCTCGCCACTGCGCTCACGGGGCCTGAGGTGCTCAAGCTACTGACGGACGGGGGCGTCGACCTGCAGGACCTCGACCTTGTGATTGCCGGCAGCGGTAGCGAGCTCTACTACACCAGCGCGGCTCCTTCTGCGAGCGGCGAGCAGCAGCAGCAGAAGGGCGTCATTGCCGACGGCAAGGGGGCCGCGCTCATTCTGGACACGGACTACGAGGAGCACGTGGAGTACCGGTGGGGCGGGGACGGGCTGCGCCGCTCCATGGCGCGCGTCATCGCCGCGGCCAGTGAGGGCACGGGCGAGCGTGCACAGCGTGCCCTGGCCGAGGACGAGAAGCGCTGCTCGTCGCGACGCCTCACGTACCGAGTCCTCGATGCTTCTCAGGTACCCCATCCCACCCCTCCCCCCCCCTCCCTTCCCCTCTCCTCCCCTCCCGTCCGTCATCTGGTTCCATCTGCTCCAGATTCCACTTCCCGTTGAGCCGTGACCACCACATGGCATGGCCGAGGGCCAGGGTCGAGGCTTGCCGGGGCCAGGGCGAAGGCTAGGGGAGCGAGTTTAGTGTGACACCAGTCCCAAGATGGAGGCTCTGACGTGGTTCGTAATTGGGGGGAATGCAGGCGCCAACGGCGGACGCATTGAGGAAAAGGCTCAGAATGCGGGGTCTCCGGTGCCACGTGGTGTACTGCCGCTCTGCCACCACTCTGCACCTCCTGCCCCTCCATGCATCACGCGCCCAGGCGCTCAGGTGACTGCAGTTCCCTTCCCCCCCATCCCTCGCTGCTTTGTTCCTCTTATGCGGACTGCATTTGCACGTCATCAAGCAGAGGTGCAAGATATCTCACTCCCCAGCTCGCTATTACCATACACAAGAAGCTACCTGTGCCGCCGCATAAGTGTCTACTGCCTCCACAATGTTTGAGTGAATGTATTGAGCATTTTCTTATATCGTCATAATTGTGGGTGTGCAGGTACCTGTACGTGAGGTGGGGTGTGGATGTTGCCAACATGACTCTGTTGGTGGGCAAAGGTGGCGACACCGACTCCACGGAGCTTCTCTCAGGCACTCATCGCACCCTCGTTGTTCCGGCCCCCATCGGAATCCCGGACAAGGCCAAGAACCTGATGGCTAAGGAAGTCGACTTCTCCATCTTGGAAAATGTTCACGTGAAGGACAAGGCACAGGGGTCGGAAAGCGTGGGCCAGACGTTGCAGGAAATGAAGATTGTATAAGGCTGGAATGGGCGATCGAGGGCGGCCTAATGTGGTGCACCGGATAGACTGCCAGGAAGTGGGCCGTGGGTGCTGCAGAAGACGGTTCTCTGGTAATTGTGTGATATCGGGTAGCAAATGCCTGTGTACCAATACCTGCCCCTTAATGATGCATTGTTGTAATATTGAACTGCATAGGTGGGGGTTCTTGCCTGGCCTCTTTTGCTACACTAGTAGGTAGTGATTAGACAATAACTGCATATAGCTGTAGATTAACGGCCAAATAATGAGACTGTTAAGATAATAATGATGAATTTCTGCAACTAGAGTGGGCGTCACTTTCAGAGTCACTTGACAGTCGTGACAAATGCTCACATGGAGTCTGCGCAAAGCAATTTGTTTATCAACATTACATTGTCCTTGAATAAATAATGGCCATCAGGATGGTGGCTCCCAAGCTCCCTCTTTACAGGATACCTTGAGGATGAGTAGATTGTAGTGACCAAATATTGGGTGTACTATTACACCCGCAACTTGCTTGACCTGAGTCACTTCGTAGGAAGAACCTTCATCAGTGTAGTGGACTACTTTGGTACTTACAAGCAATGTCAAGTGCTTGGCTGAAACACACAGCGTTGCTAAGGACATCTTTGTCAGCGAGCAGGAGGGTTGGAACTGCATTGAATTGCCCAGTTGGCTAATCCAGTAAGTAAGTCAGTGACGATGGTGCACATGCAAACTTGTTCCTTTGGTGAAGTCGATTTCTTGATAACCGAAAATAAATACAAATTTTATTGCGCTGATTGTCAACTCAAAGCAAGCCTCCTGATTGACTCTGAGCTCTCAGAGTGGCAAGTAGTGGCATTCTCAAATCACCCATCATGCTATGGAAGTTTGCTTTTATTAGAGCATGGGTGTCATTTGCAGAACATATGCAACCAGCCAAGAGAATTGGTTGCTCGAGTTGAAGGAAAGATGCTAGTGAGGTCGTACAACAGGCTTCTCACAAAAGCAAATCATTTTACGAGAGAGCCAGATCACCAGTCTCCTACATCATTTACTCGTCACAAGTGAGATTCAACGACGCCAGGTCCACACCGTCGCTGCTCCCATTCTGTACTTATCACAAGCCGACAGCTGCCAAGGTGCGCTACCTGGCTGCGGATGTGGCCGGTTCAGTGGAGCGAGCAGAGGAAGTGGAGAGCGATCGATTGACGTTGAAGAAGTGAGCCACGCCGTCCTCGGGAGTGCCCACCAGCACACCGTGCCCCAGGTTGAGGATGTGACCCCTTGGCCCCGCCTTGGCCACAACTCTGCATCCACCCTCGCTCCACAGCCTCGTCAGCAGTATGCAAACGTCAGCAACGCGCATGATCCGCCAAGAGAGTGGCTAGCAATGCATCCCACAACCACCTTCAGTCGCGCTTCACAATGACAAGTCTCAGAAGGAGAGCATGGGTCTTCAGGCAACGGCATGCGCACATACACTCTCATGCCAGCAGCTGCACTTCAACCATCAAGAACAGCACACGCGCACACACACAAAGCCAGTCAAGCCCTGGGACTGGGATGCAGGCAGGCAGGCAGGCAGGCAGGCAGACAGGCGGGCAGGCGGCGTGTACCGGTGAATGGCATCCTCGATGGCATCTGGAGACGCGAAGAGAATGGCGGGGTCAACGTTGCCCTGGACGGCGGTGCCAGTCGGCAGGCGCGCGCGCGCGTCCGCCATGTCGATGGTCCAGTCAATGCCGATGACGTCCGCGCCCACCGTGGCCATGCGCTCGATGAGGCCGCCGCTGCCGTTGATGTAGAACACCACCGGCACCTCCGGCCGCTTCGCCTTGATCTCGTCAATCACCTGTCATTGGTCGTCCGTGCCCCACCCCGCCGCAACGGGCAACAGACACCAAGCAGCTCCCGAGCGTCATACAAGTGCTCCTTACATGCGTCCGTGCCGAAAAGAAAAGAGTCCTCTCAGCAGTGTCGCCAGTGGGTCTTTATGTGTACAGACCCCCCTCCCTCCACTCCCCTCCTCTCCCCC
>WELA01008816.1:0-20845 GCA_009602735.1 Mesotaenium endlicherianum | reverse complement strand
CCCCCCTTCCCGAGGCACCTCTCTTTTTTTCAGTTTGGAGCTCGTGGGCGCAACTGTTGGAAGCAATTGAAGGCAGTTCTGTATCCATGGGACACCTAACTCGTGTGGAGGACTGGAAGTGGAGCAGTGGCGAACCTCTATGAGAAGATCTCAGCTCTTGCTACACGAGTGAATTGTGCAAGCTTTTGTCACCTACATTTTACAAGGCCTGCCGTGGTCCCGCCATCCCGTTCTCCCTTTCTCCCTTCCATTCCTTTCGTTTCTTCACAACACAAAGCAAGTGCCCATTTCACGCAGGGAGAAGGGAGAGACATACGCACCAGCAGAAGTCGCCTGGCATGTGATAGACATTCCAGAGTGCGACCTCGCTTGCCGTCTAGCCCCATGCATACGAAGGCATGGCGTTCTTTGTAACCTGCCGCTGCTTTTCCTGCAAACAACTCCAAAAAGACAGCTCAGCTCTGGTGCTGCAGCACGGTGTGGAAATGCAAAGGAAATATCTACTAAATCATAAATGAAACGTAGCGTTTGCGCCTTCTAATGCAGAGAAATTCCACCAGCTGAATTGATATATCATTTTGAGAATGAAAAAGCTCTACCAGTGGCCTTGATTCCCAGGGTTGCAGAATGAAGGTGCGGCTGCCAAGCACGAAGCTAGCAGCTCCGCGTGAGTGGAAGCAGCCATGCCAGAACCTGTATCCGAACCAAGAACTTTGGTACAGCCTTTATTATACAGACAGCAAGACGTCTATGCTCTTCCCTGTAAGACCAAATTTAAGAGCGTTCTGCTGCTCCTAGTGCATTGTTCGTCAATGGAAACAATCTCGAGCAGCACGGGTGCGACGTTCAGTGCACCCGCTGCTCTCGCTCCTGGGGGCTCTTTCATTGCAATTTGCGTCCCTCGATATAATACTCTTCGGATAGCGTTCGACAATGTAAGATCTCCCCGCACGTGTGCAATTTGATCATTTCAGCTAAGGATGAATGTAACGGGCGCTTCTTCCTAAGTCGAGTCATGAAACAGAAAGTACTCGAGCTTAGCGACATAGCGCACGAACAGTTCACCTTAAGAAGTGAGATGAGATGGGAAACATCAAGTAGCAAATTACAATCGACATAAATCACAACATCTAATGCAGAACCAACTCTAAGCAAAAGGCACTATTAAACCTTGATTAACATCGACAAAAATGGTCACATATATTCAACAATGAGCTAATTATAAGAGCATGATCAACGAGTTTTTTTTGTAATTTCACGGCATCATATTGAAGTTGCACCAATAAGGCTCAAGACTACACAATTAGCTACAAGTTACTATTGAAAATGACTGTGGCTCTTGTCTCTTGACAATTAACGCAAACATAATTGCAAGTCGGGCTTTGCTTTGGAGGAGACTTATTACACATCAATATACACCTTCTTCATTGTTGAGGAGACTGAGAAACACAGTTCCTTTGTCGCTAGTTTCGTTGTCGCTCTTCAACTCAGAGAAAAAGAGAAACCAACATCTGACAATAGACAATCTGCCTTGTAACAATGTGCGCCCTGACCCTTGAAGTGGAGTGACATCTTGTCAATTCAGGCTCTTCACATGCCACCATAGTAGATATACAAGCCTAGTTTAAAATTTCGCCCACACACCCGGTCTGGGCCGTACAGTACGTATTTTGGTACGCCGTATTCTCGTACGGCAGTATTCGCGAATAAGTAGATACCGAATTATTAGTTTTTTTTGGTCAACCCCGATTTCTTAAGGTCGACTACATTTAGTATTTCCCGTACACCACGTCGGCTCCTTCGCACGCATTATTTGAACACGTTGACATGCAGACTAGCGGACACAGCTTACACGCGTACCGGACTTAACGGAGCTGCTTCTCTCTTCTTCATTTTTTAGCCTGATTCTACCCATTTGTCACTTCCCGCCGCTCCTTACTGTGCTATCTCTTCAACAGCAAAATTCTTACGAACCCAGCATGGCACAGTAGGCCTCAGTTCTCTACACACGGCCTCACATCAGTTATTACAAATAAAGTATAACGAAGCTTTTTATAGCAGAACTTGTTGGAGCCCAAGATTGTTACACATGGATCATGGGTTACTCCTTCGTAAATCACATCCTTGCACGTCATTGCAGCAACGCATTTATCAGGCACTGTATTGGCACACATGTTTTTTGTTAGGCTTAGGTGCAAACTGCGTTTCTAACATCTGCATACTTTTCTGCCTATTGCCAACGATATACAGGTACATGGACCACAAAGACGAGTACAGGGAAGGGTTCTTCGAGCCGTCATGTGTGAAACAGTTGCAAGAGGTGGGTTCTGTAATATGTCAGGACTCGCATGGGTGTGTACTATCTCTTACGGACTTGTCTTGCAGCATGTATTCATTCAGGTGTACCTCTCTTATTCTCTGTCATAATTACCAATTCAGGGAAACCTTACGCTCACATGACACGTTATTTGTATTAATGTCTGCTTCTAAAACCCGTCTTCATCCTTGCAAGTATTTACTTCCATGGATGCGAGCAACCTGCCAGTGACACCTGAAGACATTGTGCACTTCCGCGCCAATGAGTGGCCAAGTGCCACTTCTTCTTTCTTCAATATGTGCTATGTCTACTTTGCCCCACCTCTGCACTCCATGTAAGAATTTCCGGCAACCTAACTATGGACAGTTACATGATGGGCTGCAGTGCACATGGTTTAATTCTGCGTCACCTGTGCATAACTGACTTTGAACAATTGCAGGCATTAAAACCTTCATGGATAACCCTAGCAGCCGCACCCACCATCTCATATGTTTCTCATGCATGACACTGCCCCTGCCTCCCCTTTATGTTATGCAAACATCACTATCTGCCAGTATGTCCTCTAACATATCTGCCATTATGTCCTCCAACACTCCTACACCCACAACAATAGCCTTTGAAGCACGCTCTTGTAAGTTGTAACCTGCATGTGCCTCTTCACAACTAAATGACCTTGTTGGTATAGTAAACTTGCTGAGGAAGAATAAATGTCTATGTCCTTTGTTTTCATGAATTGCAGAAACTTGTACTCACAGGCTGTAGCTGCAATAACAATGCGGCGATTATCTTTGGAGGTTGCTATGTATGGAGGATGCCTGGCTGCTGTGCTCTCGTCACGCACAACACATGTGGTTGTCTTCTCCGGATTGGAGCAACCTGTTTTATTTTCCAATATTATCAACAGGAGTGATCACGGAACTGTGTGTGTGTGTGGGCCTTTCCTCTTGCATCTGTTTACATGCGCTAGCTCGACTGTATGGCACCACTTCATCTTGCACTTCATGAGCATCATACATTTATTGCCATACCCCCTGCATTGTGTGCTCCATGATGTCTTAGCTGATTTATATTATGTGGCCTTCTTATCATTCAATTTATCATACCTTTTTGTTATGTTGGGGTGTACGAGGACTATTATGTGCTTCATGGTGTCTCACTTTATTCTCCCCGTGTGCCCTTCCCATCATAGAAGTTTGCTTACATTCTTTCTCTGTTGGGGTGTATGAGGACAGTCTCGGGGAGAGTGCGCGGGACCTGCTCCTATGCCCAGGTCTCCATGTGGTGTCGCACAAGTGGTTGGAGGCTAGTTGTGAGGCTTGTAAGCAAGCTCCAATTGCAGAGTATGACCTTAGATGTCCCTAGCATATTTTTTGAACCTGTAGCATGTGTATGTGCACATTTGATAGTAATAGCTGCTAATGCATACTTAAAGTAGTAGGAATACAGTCATGTGTACCACTATATTTTGTGCATCTTCAATTTTGTAATCTTATACAAAGTTTGTGTACATTGGTGTCGTTGAATTTTGATGCATGAAGTAGAGTGGTCATTGTCTCACTTATGGTACTCACTAATGAGCAAGCAAACTTGACTCTCACCTTCAGTAAGAAGCAATATGTGAGGATTTCAGTCATCCACACATTTCTACCTCAAGTTTTCCACCACACTTTGTTCTGACAACAAAAGTTACAAACATAGTGTAACGATCCGAGCTATTTTAGGCGTATTTGGGACGTTTTCCCAATCACCTAAAGTACGTTATACTATTTATCATATTATTTGATAAATGATTGCATCACATTCAATTATTCGTCACACGTGTGTGTCGATTAATTCCTGGTCGATTGGCGAAACGACCAAGATACTATTGCAAAAAGCGTCGTAACGTAATTCGACTACTTCGCAAAAGTACGACATAATTATTCATAAAGTTACTTTGATTAATTATGAGGTGATAACTTAATAAATCACGGATTGATTAAGTTGATTTGATTGTCATTATTTCGGATAATGCACAGTCACAAACTTCGCATTTACGACCAGTCGTTAATACGAAGAATGCGTCGTAAAATTCAAACGACAATTAATATGCAAAGCGACTTTGCATCCGAGCGGATTCGAATCCGCGACTCGTCGTTTGAAACGTTCACACCTATCCAATTGGCGAAGTAGTTATTCGTAACTACCGGTTCATGGCAAAAGTCCCTGTACATGACTCCGCGAACCATCGCGACTTTTCAAAAGTCGCGTGAACGCAAATACGCCCGTTTGGCGTGAAACGGTTATTTCGGAAAACCGTCGAAAAGTCTCCAAACGTCCAAACGGCTCGTTTGGAGCATTCGGCCGAACGGTTTTGTAACCTTTCGTCCGTTTTCGTTGAACATGAACCTGTGCCCTAGGTGGGGACTCGAAGCACTCCAGTGCCTCAAGATTTGCAAGTATATATACCTGCAAGAGTCATTGTGAGTGCAACTCTCACAAGCACAAATTCTACGTCAGTCAACATTTTCGCTATTTCAAGTATTCGTCGATTTGCACAAGTATACAGATTTTCTTTCCACTTGAATTAAATATTCCTTGAATACCGAGGAAAGATCCTCTTGAAAAGCGGAAACGTAACATTGGTATCGGAGCCGATCTCGGTTTCTCCAAGGATTATTTTATTTTTTAGTGGTTTGGAAATATAATTTGGGAAAATATATTTTAGGGGCAATTCTTTATTCGGACGGTCACCCATCCCAGTATTGCCCTGCGCTCCGGTCGCTTATCATAGTTTCTGGGGCAGCTTGTCGAGCGGTCACCCATCCCAGTTCTGCCCTGCGCGACGGTCGCTTATCATAGTTTTTGGGGCAGATTGTTGGCGCAGTCACCCATCCCAGTCCTGCCGTGCGCTACGATCGCTTATTGTAGTTCCTGGGCAGCAACCTCGGCTTCCATATGGAACCGACATTAGTGCCAACGCTGCTGCCGCTCTTGCCATTGGCCACGACGACAACCTCAACGGTCCCTCAAGCCAACTAGGCGCTGTCGGAATTTTTTCCGTTGAACCTTTCTTTTTTTCGCCGTTACTAACAACGCGCTTGTTTCTTTTCAGACGATTTCGACTTTTGTGGTGAAGGGCGCCTATTCAGCCCCTTGCACATGTTCAAGTCAAAATCTGCACCCGTTTGGGGCTTTTTGCACCGTTGCACACAAAAGGGGTCCATAGGGGACTTTCTTTCTCATCCCCACCCATCCCACCCACCTTGTGTTCTTGGATGCTATGCGCGTGTTTTGATATACACAAGGGAATTTTGCCCACGGGTCTTTTCCATGACATTGTCGCACTTGTTGTCATTCTACGAGAATTGACTCGCGCACAATTTCTGGATTCAGAACATTGTCGTCCATATTTGGTCACGTTTTGACCAGATTTGACATGTTTCTTTGACATTAGGTTGATTTTGTTGCTCATTTGAGTTTGTGGATTGTTTCCCTTTCTCTATTGCTTTGGCACGATGCTTTTGCATCTGTTCTATCTCGTCCATTTGTGACTCACCCCTCTCACATGGATTTGAGCTTGAAAGCGATAAGAACACCGCCCTGCTTATCACAACGCTCACTCAAATCATGTCAAGGTTGACATTGCATTTAACTTGATAAGTGCCAATTTCTTCTGAGCTATTGACAACACGACTTAGTGAGCAGGAAATTCTAGGTGTTTGTTCGCAAGCACCAAAGGTTCTTGTACACTCTGGCATACCCAATACAAATATAATTCGAAACGAATATATTTGTATGCAAGTGTTGAGCTTTGCCGAGTTTTTGGAACTCGAGTGCATCCATGATTGCATGTTCTTGCACTTTCAGCCGCATGATCCTAACCTTGCAAAGTGTTACGCACACTTGGCTCATTTAAGGAGAATGCACATGTGCCTTGCACCAATTTATATTGCTGCATTCGCAAAACGACGCGCGTACGATGAGCCTTTCACTCAATTTCGCGCGGGATTGGCAATGCAAAATGGGATTTTGGTAAAGGACCTCCATATTTCCCACATTCCTCTTAAGGCGAGGACATTGCTAGTGATGCATAATGCTTCTTTGGGTTTAAGTATGACGTTTGACACGAAAGTTTCAGGCAAGTCATGCTTTACAATCATTGATTCAGGCGCATCAGTGAGCTTCATTAGTGCACGTTTTACACAAGGGATGAAGTTGATTCCAACACTCAAGAACGAGGAACTTCGCCTTGGCGATGGATCGTTAGCTTGTATTATTGGAAAGGTAAAGTTGCAACTCAAGGTGCAATCATACATCGGCCATGCACAATTCTACATTACTGAGTTGCCCGATGGTATTAATGCAATTTTGGGTACGACTTGGCGTANATTTTGGGTACGACTTGGCGTACGCAAACACGTGCATTGCTTGACTTTAGTCAAAAGACATGCATTGTGCGCAAAGGGACAAGGAAGATTACTCTTCAGTCGCTTAAGCCCGATATGGCCTTCGAAAGTCCTTCAAAGACTCTTCTATTGTCCATAAAGCAAGCTAAACGTTTGGCAAAGCAAGGTCAAAATGTTTTCTTTGGATTACTAAGACCTGATTCCCCAGTCACTTCGTTCCCCAAGGAGGAGCCTATGATAGATTTGACTGGTCATGAAGAAACACTCACGTCTGAACTTTCTGCTCTTTTGCAAAAGTACAAGTCAGTGTTTCCAAATAAAATACCACCTGGGCTTCCACCTGATAGGGGTATTGGACATACGATTCCTCTCGTTCTTAACGCTCTCCCAACTTGGCGGCCGATTTATCGCCTCAGCCCGTTGGAGATGAACGAGATGAAAGACCAAATTAGCGATTTGCTTGAGAAAGGATGAATTGAGCCGAGCTCTTCTCCATTTGGGGCACCCATACTCTTCGTTCAAAAGAAAGATGGGACGCTTCGGATGTGCATTGATTATCGTGCGTTGAACAACATAACGGTCAAGAACCGCTATTCGTTACCTCGCATTGATGACTTGTTTGATTCGCTGCAAGGGGCATGCGTGTTCTCCTCGCTTGATTTAGCCCAAGGCTATCATCAGATACGAATCACACCTGAGGATGTCCCCAAGACAGCGTTTCGTACGCCTATTGGGCACTTCCAATACAAAGTCCTAAGTTTTGGACTTACCAATGCACCCGCGACATTCCAAAGCACGATGAACGATTTGTTTCGACCATATTTGGGGAAATTTGTCCAGGTTTACCTCGACGATATCCTGGTCTATTCAAAGAACAAGGACGAGCACTACAAGCACCTCGAGTTGGTGTTGCAAATCCTTCGTGAGCAAGAGCTGTACGCTAAGCTCAAGAAATGTTCCTTCCTAAAGGATGAACTTTTGTACCTCGGGCACATAGTGGGTTCGAAAGGGGTGCGCCCTGACCCAGCCAAGATTGCGTGTGTCGCAGATTGGCCTGTCCCGACCACTGTGCATACTGTACGTTCATTCCTTGGGTTTGCAAACTACTTTCGTAAGTTTATGCAAGGTTACTCAGTGATGGCCGCGCCACTCACTGCTCTGACGAGGAAAGATAAGACATTCATTTGGAATGAGAATACGCAAATTGCGTTTGAGCGCAGTAAGTATGCACTCAATAATGCGTCACTTCTCTCATTAGCCGATCCTGACTTGCCTTACGAGGTAGTCGCAGATGCGTCTGGTGCTGGAGTAGGGGCTAATCTGCTACAGGCAGGCAAGCCCATCATTTTTGAGAGTCGAAAGCTGACACCCGCCGAACAAAATTACTCAACGACAGAGCAGGAGCTCTGGGCGGTCATATATGCTTTAAAGACTTTGGCGATGTTATTTGGAAGGTTGCAAGGGTTTGACCGTGGTTACGGATCACTGTCCAAATACCTTCTTTCAAATACAGCCAACGCTATCGAGGCGCCAGACGAGATGGTCTGAGTTCTTGCAACGATTCCACTTTAACTGGGCGTATCGTCCTGGTCGCAATAATGTTGCGGACCCTTTAAGTCGAATTCCCCTTCACCACTTGATGTTGGGGACTGTTGCGAGTTTGCAAGGACGAAATGGTCAGGTTTCGAGGGCGGCCACCCTTGATTTTGCTGTACCCCCCCAGACGACTGGCGTTGCCTGGCCTGGTGACGCGGGCCAACCCGATTTGGATAGCGTGCAAACTTCTGAAGTACTTGACCTGCATCAACTATTTCAAGAGGGCTATCTCAAAGATCCGTTTTTCCTAGATCTCCAGGGTTCTGACTTGAGTGGTGTAGCCACAACGATGGACAGAATGGACAAAAGGAAAGGACACTCAGACTATACGTTTGAGGACGGTTTTTGGTGGCACAATGGGCGCATTGCTGTCCCAGAAGGCCGAGTAAGACATGAGCTCCTACGAGAAGCGCGTGACTCTCCTTACTCAGATCATCATGGAATTACCAAAACCTTACATCTTTTGCGCCGAGGGTACATTTGGCCGTCCCTCAAGGTTGATGTTACTGAGTACATCGTCAACTGCGCGACATGTCAAAGGAATAAGCCTAGCCATACGTGGCCAGCTGGGAAGTTGCAACCATTGGAACTTGCAGGTGCTCCTTGGGAAAGCATAAGCCTCGACTTTGTCGTTGAATTGCCTACCACTGATAGGGGAAACAATGGGGTGTTGACGATCGTCGATCGTTTCACTAAGATGGTCCACTTTGTGGCCACTAAACCATCGCTTGATGCAGTCGAGACCGCGCGTCTCTTCGTGGATCACGTGTTTAAGTTACATGGCATGCCTAAAGAGATCATAAGCGATCGTGATAGTCGATTTACGAGTCACTTCTGGCAGGAAGTTTGCTCGCATTTTGGCACGAACCTTAAGATGTCAACTAGCTTCCATCCTCAGACCGATGGTCAGACTGAACGCTTGAACCGCAATTTACAACAATTCCTTAGGCATTATGTGAATCCTCGTCAAGACGATTGGGACACCCTCCTTTCAGTTGCAGAGTTCGCAGTTAATAATGCTTATCAGGAAAGTGTTAAGGAAACTCCGTTTTTTCTTAACTATGGGCGACATCCGCACACTCCCCTGACACACGTAGTTCATGGTCAGATGGGGATGTCAACCATGAGAGTACCAAGTGCACGCCTCTTTGTCCACTCTCTTCAAGAGGTGCACAAGAACGCGAAGTTGGCCTTGGCCGCTGCTTGAGACCGACATAAAACGTTTGCTGACACGCACAGGACTGAGTTAAGTTTTGAAGTTGGCAATAAAGTACTTTTGCAAACTAAAAACCTACAACTCAAGCACCCAGGAAAGCGCAAGCTTCTGCCTCGTTGGGTAGGTCCTTCTATCGTAACTGCAAAGGTTGGACCTGTTGCATATCGACTGGATTTGCCTAAATCCATGGGGCGAACGCATCCTGTGTTCCATGTCAGTTTACTAAAACTGTTTAGGTCCGATGGCCGCTATCAGCCACAAGCACCAATGTGGAACTCAACGATGATGATAAAGCCTGGGATGTAGAGGAGGTGTTAGGCCACCGCTACACTCGTCATAAGCCTCCTCGAGTGGAGTTTTTGATCAAATGGCTCGATCACGATTCAAGTTGGAATTTGTACGAACCTCAAGATGAGATCCTACTTAATTGTAAGGACTTGGTTCAAGGATATTGGTTACGATGGGCTCAAGCTCAAGAGTTCTGCGCTAAGGCAGGTGTGCTACCAGGCGCGCTTCGTACACCAAAGAACAAACGCAAAAGGGACGCGGCCAAGTAAACGCTCTTTTACGTCACTGTGATGATGCATAGTCCAATCGCTCAACCACTGTTTTACGCTAGTCACGACTAGTATTGACACTTTAAGACTTAAAAGACGTACGCTTAACGAGGACGTTAAGTTCTTTTAAGGGGGGAGGAGTGTAACGATCCGAGCTATTTTAGGCGTATTTGGGACGTTTTCCCAATTACCTAAAGTACGTTATACTATTTATCATATTATTTGATATATGATTGCATCACATTCAATTATTCGTCACACGTGTGTGTCGATTAATTCCTGGTCGATTGGCGAAACGACCAAGATACTATTGCAAAAAGCGTCGTAACGTAACTCGACTACTTCGCAAAAGTACGACATAATTATTCATAAAGTTACTTTGATTAATTATGAGATGATAACTTAATAAATCACGGATTGATTAAGTTGATTTGATTGTCATTATTTCGGATAATGCACAGTCACAAACTTCGCATTTACGACCAGTCGTTAATACGAAGAATGCGTCGTAAAATTCAAACGACAATTAATATGCAAAGCGACTTTGCATCCGAGCGGATTCGAACCCGCGACTCGTCGTTTGAAACGTTCACACCTAACCAATTGGCGAAGTAGTTATTCGTAACTACCGGTTCATGGCAAAAGTCCCTGTACGCGACTCCGCGAACCATCGCGACTTTTCAAAAGTCGCGTGAACGCGAATACGCCCGTTTGGCGTGAAACGGTTATTTCGGAAAACCGTCGAAAAGTCTCCAAACGTCCAAACGGCTCGTTTGGAGCATTCGGCCGAACGGTTTTGTAACCTTTCGTCCGTTTTCGTTGAACATGAACCTGTGCCCTAGGTGGGGACTCGAAGCACTCCAGTGCCTCAAGATTTGCAAGTATATATACCTGCAAGAGTCATTGTGAGTGCAACTCTCACAAGCACAAATTCTACGTCCGTCTACATTTTCGCTATTTCAAGTATTCGTCGATTTGCACAAGTATACAGATTTTCTTTCCACTTGAATTAAATATTCCTTGAATACCGAGGAAAGATCCTCTTGAAAAGCAGAAACGTAACACATAGTTTCTTCAGGCCAAAATACATAAATTGACAACATTCAAGACAAAGGCTCACATAGCAAAAGGGTATATGGAATGAAGAGGCCCTACTAATAAAGTATAATAAAATAAGCAACTTGCAGAATAATATCATACACATCAGAATATAGTAGCAGCAAGTACCACTTGAGCAATAGCAAATACAAACAAGTAGCAGGTTGGAAATAATGAACCTAATAAGACACAAACTAACAGCAACCCTACTAATAAAGTGCATGAAAATAAGCACTTGCAGAAAAATATCACACGAATCAATATATAATATCAGCAAGTACCACTGGAGCAACAGCAAGTGTAGCAAGTTAAGAGTTTGAAAATATAATTAACTTAGTAAGACACAAACCAACAGCAACTGCAAAAAATAGGAATCCAACAAGCTTAACATGCACATGGAAAATTACTGTTATATTCTGTTTGCTACACTTTCCCTACAGGATTTGCCAACACTGACAAAAGCCACTTAATTACACAACATGCACATGCTCTGCTCCTCTATCATGCAAGCAATCGACAACATTCATGACAAAGGCTTTGATAGTACAAGGGTATATGGAATGAAGAAGCTCTACTAATAAAGTGGATCAAAATAAGAACTTGCAGAATAATATCATACACATCATAATATAGTACCACCAAGTACCATTGGAGCAACAGCAAATAGAAACAAGTAGCAGGTAGTAAATAATGAACTTAGTAAGACACACACTAACAGCAACTACAAAAAGTACAAATTATGAAAGAAAACATGTTATTCAAGTAATGTACAAGCTGGTTAAAAGTTACATGATGCCTAAACAGGCTTTATTGATGACAAAGTACTATACACACATGAAAAGTATTCAGGATATACAGCTACCCTACTCACCACATGGAACAACATCATCCTCTGAAAAAGTACTGTGGCTCTTCCAAGGGAGGAGAAGACCTGCTAACAAATGCATCCTCTTCAAGATTCTCAAAAGCACCTTGCTCTGCCTGAATGTATGCCTCAAAGAACCTACTAGGGACTGGTGCTCAACAAGCATGCCTCTTGTCCTCCAATAGCCTCAGGTTAGAATGCGCCATGACCAATTTCTCAGCCCTAGCCTGAGTTAGGCGGTTCTGCTTCTTATTGTGCACAAAGTCGTACTCTGACCAATTACGCTCACATGAGCTAGCTGATGTGCACAAACCTAAGACCTTCATGGCAAGTGTAAGGGCATAAGTTCATAAAGTGCATTTTTGAGTTCCATGAAAGTATATTTTGATTGCATAGAAGCGTAGAGTGCATTTTTGTGGTCATTTTAATATGAAGTTCATTGAATTTGGTCAAGTATTGAGAGAGTTACGGATTTTTGAAGTTTAATTAGTTTTGAGGTCGATTGACGACTGTCCTTAATTTGCGGTGAGCGCGACCGTCGGATTGACCGACAGCGTCGAGCGATCTGGCCCGTTAGAGTGAACTCGAACCTTCACGTAAGTTCGGCTGACGCGGAGTGCCGACTAGGTCGATTCACCTAGAAGCTTCGGTTTAGCCTAGCGCGCCTAAGATAGAATATTCTAGTAAGGGCGATGCATGTATGTGGACGTCAAATCGACCCGAGACGTCAGATGAGACTGATCTGACCTACTCACGAATATTTTGGAAGGGACAATTTGACATTTACTTAGGAAAATCCGTCGCTAAGCGGCCCTCCCGTATAGAGAGGAGGACTTAGGTCAGAAAACTATAAATAGGTATAACTACTTCATTTCTCATCAGTTTTCACTTCTGTAAATTTCTACGGGTTTGTAATGACAAGGCCTTTCATCCTACATCATTTTTGAGCAATTTCTTGCTACTCAAAATGTTGAGTAATTTTCCTAAGCTTTATTAGTGATATGCCGCTGCACTCTTTAGTATGATTGCAACTAGTTTCTTTCCTCATGAGTTACGCTTCCACTAGGGCACCCTGCCCCTTTCTTCTGGTATCGGAGCTGGGCTAGTTTGCATATTATATTAAAAAGACGCAGTCGGCAGTTAGAGGAGGCGAACATGTCAAGCATGTTGAGCGCGTGGAGCAGACGGCACCACCTTTGTCAAGGGAGCAACAAGAGATGCAGGCGATGTTGAGGCAGATGGCAAACGCTATTGGAGGAGAAGTCTACACCCAGTTTCAACAAAATATGCGCGCGGAGGTGGAGAGAATGGTGCGAGTTGTTATGGGGAACGCCGCTTCGACGAGTTCGGCACCTGCACCTGTTAAACCACCAATCCATGTCAATCTAGTGGTGCAACCAGTTATTCCACCCGCATCGAGAGTGCGTGCGCCTAAGCCTGAAGTTTATACCGGAGAGCGTGGATCGCCGCCTGTTCATCAATGGATTTTTGGAGTGAAGAAGTTTATGGAGTATTCTGCGCTCACGCCCGACAGGCAAGTCGCCTTTGACATAACTTTGCTGCAGAAGAGTGCTGGAGCTTGGTATGAACGAGAAGAACAGCTGTCTGGATTTCCTGCTATTGTTGATCAGCTATTTGAAGGCTTGAAGAGGCAATTTCAACTTATTGCATCCGAGACTACCGCTCGAGATCTATTGGTGCGCCTTCGTCAACGAGCAAGCGTTCAAGAGTATGTATCGCGCTTCAACGAGCTGGTGCTTCAATGTCCATCCATGCACGAGTCGGAGATGATGGACAAGTTCAAGAGGGGACTCAAGCCAACCGTGGCCAAGGAAGTGGCACTCAAGGACCCTACCCGTCTTGGAGAAATGATGGCATTGGCGACAAGGGTCGACGTTGTGGAGTATAGTCAGAGGCAGTGGGGCAGCCACAACTTTGGAGGATATCGACACTTTGGATCTCAAGCGCCAAGCACGAGTGTTCAAGGTCCAGTACCTATGGAGTTGGGACTTGTTCAGTACCAGCGCAGGCAGCAGAATTTTAAGCCGAGAGGACCCTGCTATAATTGTGGCAAGCTTGGACATCTGGCTCGAGATTGTCATGTGAAGGCGAAGCAACCTCAACAGCAGGAAAAAGGAGGACGCCAATAAGTCGTTCTGGGGTGTGTACTGGCGTGAAGACGAGAATTCACAAGGAGGTTATCCCCAGGAGCCTGTCGAGAAGCGAAAGACGAGATGTTGACAAGCCTATCATCGTGGAAAGAGTGGTCGACGGCAACAAGGCGAAGTGTATGGTCGACAGTGGCGCGAGTGCAAACTTTGTGCACAAGAAGCTGGTGAAGGAGTGGCGAATCCCTGTGCAGAAGCATTATGAGTCTAAGGAGGCAATTTCGGCGAATGGGCAGAGACTCAAGTGTGGTGCACCTACGGAAGCTATTCACGTGGAAGTAGCGGGGCACCGGAGTATTGAAGTCATGGAGCAGGCAGAGTTGGGTCACCATGAGGTGATATTGGGCCGACCATGGCTGAGAAAAGCCAACTCTCAAGTGCACTGGAGCACAGGACAAGTGAAAGTCGAAGGGCGTGATGGTCGAATGGAGACAGCGAAACAGGTGGAGGTAGATACGACCACAAGTAATTGTCTTCTGTCGAGCCTGCAAGTTAAGAAGCTATGCAGGGCGAATCAGGTGATGGAGATGTACCTTGTGTCGGTGGCCCTGGCCAGGTCACCAAATGGAGCAAGCGTAAATCCTAACAACCTGGGCGAATGTACATCGCCGGAGGAGCAAGTAGTGGTGTCCAATCCCCTTGCTCAGAAGGAACAGAGCCCAACTGCTCAAGAGAAGAAGCCTGCTGAGATGCCTGCCCAAATTAAAGCGCTGTTGGAGGAGTTCAAGGGCGTTTTTCCTAAGGAGCTACCTGCAGGATTACCTCCACAGAGAGCTATGGAGCACAAGATTGAGTTGGAACCAAGGAGCAAGCCACCAGTGAGACCAGCCTACCGTCAATCGTTTGCAGAGTTAGATGAGTTGAAAAAGCAGCTGACAGAGTTATTGGAGAAGGGATTCATCCGACCCAGCGAGTCTCCATTTGCAGCGCCAGTGTTATTTGTGAGGAAGAAGGATGGGACTATGAGGATGTGTGTCGACTATCGGGCACTCAACAAGGTCACCATCAAGAACAGGTACTCACTTCCACGAGTGGACGAGTTAATTGACAGGCTTGTCGGGGCGAAGTATTTCTCGAAGATCGACTTGAGGAGTGGCTATCACCAGGTACGGATTGATAAATGATTGCATCATATTCAATTATTCGCCACAAGTGTGTGCCGATTAATTCCTGGTCGATTGGCGGAACGACCGAGATACTATTGCAAAAAGCGTCGTAACGTAACTCGACTACTTCGCAAAAGTACGACATAATTATTCATAAAGTTACTTTGATTAATTATGAGATGATAACTTATTGAATCATTGATTGATTAAGCTGATTTGATTGTCATTATTTGGACAATGCACAATCACAGATTTTGAATTTACGACCAGTCGTTAATACGAACAAACCGTCGTATCAAGATACGAAGGAGACGTTCAAAAGACCGCTTTCAGGACTTGTTATGGCTTATTCGAGTTCACAGTCATGCCTTTTGGGTTGACTAATGCACCTGCTACATTCATGGGACTCATAAATAGCATTTTCAAACCCTATTTGGACCAGTTTGTGGTGGTATTTTTGGACGACATCTTGATCTATTGGAAGACCTTAGAAGAGCATGTGGAGCATCTGAAGAAGGTGTTGGAAGTCTAGAAATATCGAAAGTTATATGGGAAGATAAGCAAGTGCGACTTCTGTCTCAAAGAGGCCGAGTTCCTTGAGCACATAGTGGGAGCTGAAGGAGTGAAGGTGGAGCAAAAGAAGGTGCAAGCAGTCAGAGATTAGCCGGTTCCTGCTGATATTCATCAACTCAGGAGTTTCCTCGGCATGGCAAATTATTATCGACGTTTTATTGAAGGATTTGCCAAGGTGTGTGCACCGCTCACGGACATGTTGAAGAAGCAGGAGAAGTGGCTATGGGGTGACAAGGAGCAACAAGCATTTGAAAGGATTAAGGAGTTATTGACACAGGCACCTGTGTTGGCAATCGCTAGTCCAGAACTTCCTTTCACCATCATCACAGACGCATCAAACTTTGCAGTGGGGGCCATTCTTCTCCAGGACCAGGGCAAGGGATTGCAGCCTGTGGCATACGAGAGCAGGAAGTTGAGTCCTGCTGAGCAGAATTATGCAGCACACGAGCGGGAGATGTTGGCTATTATCCAGGCTTTGAGGATTTGGCGATGTTATGTGGACGGACGGAAGGTGTTCATCAAGACCGACCACAAGAGCTTGGAGAAGTTTATGACGCAGCCAATGTTGACACCAAGACAGGCAAGGTGGATGGAGTTTCTGCAACAATTCGACCACAAGATTGAGTACTTACCTGGGAAGATCAACCCTGCAGACGCTTTATCCAGGAGGTGTGACCTTGCAGCTGTCTCAGTCATCAAGGAGAATATGGACTTCAAGGAGAAGCTTCAAAGAGGTTATGAGGAGGACCCAGAGTTCGCTGATGGTGGAGCAGCTGAGTGCAACGCGAGTATGCAGAAGAAGGACGGCATATGGTATTATGGTGATTCCAACGGAGTGGTGGTACCTGACATCAAGGAGCTACAAGACTTACTACTTGCGGAGCATCATGACTGCTTATATGCTGGACACTTTGGAAGCGAGAAGACGGCAAGCGTGCTGAAGCGGGAATACTACTGGAGAAATATGGACAAGGACATCGAGGAGTGGATCAGGAATTGTGATTTGTGCCAGAGAAACGAGACACCAAATCAAAAGAAGGGAGGTACATTGCAGCCCCTGCCTATTCCGGAGTATCCTTGGGAGCAGATTGCTATGGACTTCATCACATCGTTACCAGTCAGTGGTCAAGGGCACGATGCATATGGGTTGTGTCTGACAGACTCAGCAAGATGGCTCACTTCATTCCCATGAAGGAGACTTCCACGGCAGTGGATGTGGCACGGCTATTCTTTGATCATATTTTCAGGCTACATGGGTTGCCGAAGGTGATTGTTTCAGATCGGGATCCAAGGTTTACAAGCAACTTCTGGCGGTCATTGTTTACTTTGATGGGGACCAAGCTGAGTATGAGCACTTCCTATCATCCTCAGACAGACGGGCAGAGTGAGAGGCTCAACAGAACTTTGCAAGAGGTGCTCAGGAGTTTCACTATGGAAGACCCTTCAGAGTGGGACAGGAAGCTGCCAGGGTTGGAGTTTGCCTACAACAACAGCATGCAGGGGTCGACTAAGCAGTCACCGTTCGCTATGGTTTATGGGCGAGAAGTATATCATCCAAGGAACATCTTGTTAGAGAAGGCCAAGGAGACTCAGGTTCCTACTACACAAGCTTTTATGGAGCAGACGGCCAACACTTGGGATATGGCGAAGACGTGTATTCGGAAGGCACAAGAAGAGCAGGTCAAGCATGCTAACAAGCACAGGAGGAAAGTGACATTCCATGTGGGCGACAAAGTACTCTTGTCCACTGAGAACTTACCTTTCACAGGCAAGAGGAAACTGCGGGCACGGTTTACAGGTCCCTTTGTAGTGCTCAAGCAGGTGAATCCAGTGGCCTACAAGTTGGAACTTCCTTCAGGCTGGCGTCTCCATAGTGTGTTCCATGGCAGTTGTCTGCGGCCATATGTTGATCCAAATGAAGGACATCCAGGACGACTACCTACACCGCCACCACCGGTCGAGATCGATGATGTATTGGAGTATGAAGTGGAGGCGATTGTCGGCGATCGACGAGTCAAGCGAGGTCAACGATTTGTCAAAGAGTATCTGGTCAAGTGGAAAGGCTACCATGCGGACGACAACACTTGGGAGCTAGAGGCCAACTTGACTCATTGTAAGAGTAAGTTGAGACGTTATCTGCAGAACGCGTCGAGGACGTCGCATCTTGAGGAGGGGGATGATGTAAGGTCATAGGTTTATAAAGTGCATTTTTTGAGTTTCATGAGAGTATGTTCTAATGCTATAGTAGTGTAGAGTGCAGTTTTGTGGTCATTTTGATATAAAGTTCACCGAATTTGGTCAAGTATTGAGAGAGTTACGGATTTCCGAAGTTTAATTGGTTTGGAGGTCGGTTGACGACTGTCCTTAATTCGCGGTGAGCGTGACCGTCGGATTGACCGACAGCGTCGGGCGATCTGGCCCGTTAGAATGAACTCGAACCTTCACGTAAGTTCGGCTGACGCGGAGTGCTGACTAGGTCGATTTACCTAGAAGTTTCGGTTTAGCCTAGCGCGTCTAAGATAGAATGTTCTAGTAATGTCGATGCATGTATGTGGACGTCAATTCGCCCCAACACGTCAGATTAGACTGATCTGGCTTACTCACAAATATTCTGGAAGGGACGATTTGACGAACACTTAGGAAAATCCGTAGCTTCCTCCTAGGGAGGAGCACATAGGCAGAAAATTATAAACAGGCATAACTTCTTTGTTTCTTATCAGTTTTCACTTCTGTAAATTTCCACAGGTTTGTAATGACAAGGTCTTTCATCCTAGTTCATTTATGAGCAGTTTCTTGTTACTCAAGATGTTGAGTATTTTTCCTAAGCTTGTTAGTGATTTGTTGCTGCACTCTCTAGTATGATTGCAACTAGTTCCTTTCCTCGTGAGTTACTACGCTTCCACTAGGGCACTCTGCCCCTTTCTTAGAGTCCTTAAGTCTCCTTTAGATGTGCTAGGGGAGTCTTTAACTCACCTTGAGGGGATTGACCATCCGGTGTCTCTCCGTTAAACTCAAGAGTTTGCTGACACCCTGTCAACACAATCTGCACAAAGCCCAAGAAAATCAACAAAAATACGCTAATCAACACCGTCGGGAGCTGACATTTTCAAAGGGCGATTTGGTCAAATTGCATTCTCAACACCTGAACCTGCCTGGTGTGGTCAAGAAAAAGCTTGGTCCGGTCTGGGTCGGTCCATATTCGGTGGTGCGCCGTCTTGGTCAGAATGCTTACAAACTGAACATGTCAGCGGAATACAAGGGTCACCCAGTCTTTAATGTCTCCTTCTTGGAACCATACATCAAAAGTGACACACTGTTCACATGTCGCTTACCTGTCCAACCGGGACCGGTACCCGCTGTCAGGGGATGGTGACCCTGAGGAATATGAGGTTGGGGAGATTTTAGAAGTTCGCTCTGTCTCTCGATCATCTAAATATGTCATGAAATACCTGGTCAGATGGAAGGATACGATGCCTCTGGGGATTCTTGGGAATTTAAGGACCATTTGACCAATGCCAAGCTCCCTAATTGTCATTTCAGTCGACATGGGCAGGTGACAGGAGGTCCTGTCTCCATTTAATTTGGAGGGGTACGGTGCCAGTAACTGACCGTTAGTGTATGAGAAAGGGACAGTTATTGACAGTAAAGTGTCAGCATAGTGACAGGTGGTAGAGCCAGACCCACAATGAGCAAAGTTGGCGAAATGAAAAAGGGACTAGCACATCAATTGTAGTGAAACAGATAGATGAAGTACTTAGTGAAATACAAGGATCTTTGAACACAAGTGGTAGCTTCTTGAAAGAGAGATGGCTTCTTGAAAATCAATATATTTCAAAATTTTGGCAAGTACAAGAGTGATTCTGGAATGTCTTTCTATGATCTAGCTCTTGTTTATATACTTGCTAAATAAGTAATTTCTAGGAAGGTGTATGTTGATGTGTTGGCACCCAACACATCCCAAAACTTGCCACCTCTTTCTAGAATAATGTACACATGTCCTTTTGACCTAAAAATGGCACATCTGACTTTTGCCACATGGAGTTCTTCTAGGTCTTTCCTCTAACTTCGAAAATGCCTTGGAAGGTTCAAAGGACATGAACCAAGTTACTAGAGTACCTATTCACACTTGACTCCACACAATACTACTCCAAATATATTTGAAAACATTAAAATATATGCAAACTAATATATAATAACTCAAATCACTACATCACCCCCCCGATAGAAAAAGCGACGTCTCGGCGCGTCAAGTCAGGTCTTACACATGTGGAGCAGACTAGTCAACAGCTTCAAGTCAGATGCCACACATGTAAAGAGGATTAGTCCAAGGCGCCAAGTCAGGTGCTACATATGTAAGGTAGACTAGGCAAGGTCGTAGGTGGTGTGACCTTATTGGCTAGCCTACTCCTTAATGATAAAGAAAATTGTACAAGTTGGCCCAGAATTCAAAAATTCATAGCGTCCACAGAACTGCTCCAAATCTGAAAATTTGAGTGCCAGACGGATTGCATCGGAGAACTCTAACGGGTCACCAGATTTGAGAGCATTCTAATTTCTGGAGTGTCGTTGAGAGCTGAGAGAGTAGGCACTCCTCCAAATCTGTGCAGAAACTTCTGAAAATAATAAGTCTTATTATACTTCTCCAAATTCTGCAAAGTAAGTCTCAAAATGGGCGCTGTAAGATGTTCTACCAGAGTCTTGAGTTTCAAAGCATTCCAAGTTCAGGGGAGGGCACAATGTCAGAAGGCATATTCTGCCCTACCAATGCCAGCAGCTTGACCCCCTTCTACTTAGAGCATCGTATCTCTCTCACCAGTGCTCCACATTGAGTAAACTTGGACTCTAAATGACCGGCTACTTATGGACTACAGCCAGGTAAATTTCCAGAATTTATTATGCAGAGACCTATCACCAGTAGCAGTTTTAGTTTTCTGTCCAGAAACTGTGAGAAGAGAAGAGTG